>JAQZBX010071184.1:0-15281 GCA_029593785.1 Cabassous unicinctus | reverse complement strand
ATTACACTTCCTTTAATTGGTGTCCAATTTTTCTTTTTTTAAATTGTTCTCTCTCCTTTTTTCTGTTTACTTTTTTTTTTACATTTTTCTCTTTCTCTTTTCTTTTCCCCTCTTCTTTCCTTTCCAGCATTTCAATTCATTCTATACATTTTTCTCTATTCTGTTTCTTGTTTCATTGTTTCTACCCCAATTTTCTAAACTTATTCCTCTGTGCTTCTTTTTCAATTTATTTTTTTGAATTTCCTATATCTTATATGGTTCCTCTCCTACCTTTTACTATTATTATTACCATTACTCATTTTCTCTTCCTATTTCTTTCCTTTTCTCTGGTCTGAATGTTTTTTCTTTCAAGGGAACATAGACAACAACAAGGAAATAGAATAACAGGAACAAAGTGTCAAAGTGAAACCTTATCACACACAAACAACAACAAAATAAAGCCATAGAATAGAGAGAGAAGCAGATCAACTTAATAAACCCATCAATATAAACAGATGCCTAGACACCAGCAAAAAATTACAAGCCATACTAAGAAACAGGAAGACATGGCCCAGTCCAATGAACAAACTAAAAGCCAGGAGGAGATGCAGAACATGAAAAAACTAATCAGAGATGTCCAAACAAATATCATGAATCAACTTAATGAAAAGATTAAGGATATTAAGAAGACCCTGGCATAACATACTGAGGAAATTGTAAACATCCATAAAAAGATAATGGATATGTTGGTAATGAATGACATGATCCAAAAAATCAAAATTACACTTGAAGCGCACAACAGCAGATTTGAACAGGCAGAGGAAAGAATCACCAATGTGGAAGAAAGTACATTTGAAATCAACGAACAGATGGATAAAAAGAAAAAATTCAGCAGGGACTTAGGAATTGAATGACAACATGAAATGCATAAGTATATACATTATAGGCATCCCAGATGGAGAAGTGAAGGGAAAGGGTACAGAAGGAGTGTTGTAGGAAATAATGGCTGAATAATTCCCAACCTTATTGAGGGAGATAGATGTATATATCCAGGATGTGCAGCATACACCAAACAGTATAAATTCTAACAGGCCTAATCCAAGACATATACTTGTCAAATTGTCCAAAGCCTAAGACAAAGAGAGAACACTGAAAGCAGCAAGAGAAAAAAGAACCATCACATACAAGGTAAGCTCGATAAGATTAAATGTTGATTTTTCATCTGAAACCATGGAGACAAGAAGGCAGTGGCATAAAAGAGTTAAGGTGCTAAAAGAAAAAAAAAAACTTCCAGCCAAGAATTCTCTATCCAGCAAAGCTGGCATTCAAGAAGGAGGGAATGCTCAAAATATTCACAGATAAACATAAATTAAGAGAAAATGACAATAAGAAACCTGCCCTTCAATAAATACTAAAGGGAGTTATGTAGGTCAAAAGGAAAATAGAAACAGGAGAAAGTTGGAGGAGAGTGTGTTAGAACAACTAAAAAGCTAAAAAGAGAAATATGCAACCCAGAGCAGAGACTGGGCAGGTTCAGGGCAACCTCTGCATCTTCAGGCCTCCTGGGGGGAGAGAAGGGGAGAGCAGTGAGGGCTCCAGAATCTTGGATGGTGCTCATGTTTGACTCCCCTCTCTATCAGCCAGTCCCTGAGCATTCAAAAGCACAGTAGGACCTATAACATATTTTGCTTTTTCAAAGTGATTGGGCTTAAATTCTTTTTAGTATGTATGTTGATTAATGTATTTTTGTTGAAGGTTTATAGAATTACACATATGTGAAAGTTTTCCATATATAGATAGTTGTAGTATTGTTCATAAAAACACTATTGACATTTTATTGAACCTCATAGATTTATATTTTATTTCACTTTAAATATGTAAATATTTAATCATTTTTTCATAATAATAGTTCATGACTAGTTAGAGAATTGTAACCTTCAAGTCTATTTCTCTCTCTCTCTCTCTCTCTCTCTATATATATATATATATAGTAAGATTTTAAAAATTGTAGAAATATTTTAATATTTACACCAATAAATGTTAAGCTACTGAGAAAAAAATAACAAAACAATAACACCCCAGACTACACTGATTATTTTGTTAATGTCACCCTAAATTCAGTGACTTGTTTTGGGAGTGATCTTTTGAAACTGTTTATTTCTTGTTCCTCATTTTTAAACTTGATATGTTGTTCACAATATTCATTGTATTTCAAACATTTCTCAATTTTGGTCAGTGAAATAAAATTTTCTTAAGTATTCTGCATTTTATCATTTGGAATGAATTTTCTTAATCTAAGAACTTTAAAAATTTCCATTGCTTTCAATGTTTCTATGCTCTAATATTTTTCTCTGAAAGCCTGGATACCTACATTATTGTGAAGAGAAAATTAGTTTAAACCAATATGTTTTTCCTTTAACTAAAAGATTTCCCAGTACTCAATTTTATAGATAATTTGCAATGTTTCATTTAACAAACTCATGGGTAAATTAACTTATCAATGAGTTTTCTAACTGGTCAAAACTTCCCTAAACATTTTAAAACTTGTATGAAGAGACATCCTCCAATGTACTCATTAATTTTCCTTATTTTTAATATGATTCTTCTTGCAGATAAGTCCTATATCAATTGTTTTGGCTTTCCCCCAAACTCCAGAAAAACCTATCAATTTTTAAATTAGTTTATTAGTACATTTCTAGATTAATTTAGGGGAGTTGTCATTATTTTAATTTTGCTTCATATTAACAGAAATGCATATTTAAGGTGGGACTTCTTTATATATGCATTACTGCTTCCCTCTTTAAGTTTCCTGATATGCATTTTCATTTGTTAGTAATTACGGTTCAGTAATAATTTATGTTAATGTTGAAATTCTTTCAAGACTTTTAAATACAGACCAATGATCCAAGGCGAAACCCTTATTTTGTGAAAGAACTTGAAGAAAAACGTGGTCTTTGAGAAATGAGAGTTCTTGAAAATTTGAAGAATATGATCCACAAAAGAAATGAACAGATTCTTCCCAAATGTGGAGAGACAATGCAGGACAACTTAAGCCAAGTTCTCCATAGATATTCATAGTGAGCATTTACTAGCTAGTGAAAAACAGCATGCAGTCCAGTGGGAAGATTTCATGAAAGAGCAACACAATAAACGGGCTGAAGTGGATGAAGAGCACAAAAAAGCCATGGAGAGGCTTAAAGAACAATACGCGGAGATCGAGAAGGACCTAGCGAAGTTTTCAACCTTTTAAGAACTTGAACCAGAACAATAACAAACTAATGAGAAAATATTGACATCCCCCCTTCCAAAAAAATATTCCCACCAAACCATTTAACCTCTGCCTCAAGCTTAGCAATATACTCAATGGCACTCTTATATCAGAAGAAAAAACTTCTGCTGGAGTCCTGATGAAATGTTTAATAGAACAAGAGTGCTGTATCTTTCTGGCTCTTAAGTGCCTATATATGATTATTTGGATGGGGAAGAGTAGGAGGAAAAATGGGGTAAATTTTCCTTTTGTTAATTAGAATTGGTCATCTTTACCATTGATTAGTTGAGAGTATTCTAATTATAGACAATGCAAAATAATTTAATTCATTCCTATGCAGGGTTAGTATTAGTTTATTATTGTGTCTTAAAAGGCAGGTATAATAGCTACCAGCCATAGCTTCCCAGGCAATAGGAAGAATGTAAAAAGTATTACTCCATGAAAATGTAGACAAAAACGACTGTCCTTGGAGCAGAGATCCCATTTAACAGAAGCAAGAATCATAGCATTATCTAACTAATGGCAGAAATGGGTGTGTTGGGGTTTGAACGGTCTGTTGGAAAATATTGCAGATTTTGCAGTGCAGCATAATGTCATGTGTTTCACTGGACAACAAGGCACACTTGTTAAGTTTCATGGCCTTCCAGCAGTTAATAATTTCAGCTTTAAAAATATGCTTAAAAGGAAAAGCTTACCAAAAATGTATTTTGACTTTTAGTCTTTCCAAGAACTATAATCTTGCCCATAGTATTTACCTCAGTTTTGTGTCTGTTTTGCTGTGGGTAAGCTTTATAGGAAAAAATAATGTCTATACATGTTTCAACTCTTTAATGAGTAATCAGCAAAATCTGCCAAGTAGTCCCTCTGGAACTGTATAAAGAAACTGGCTCTGAGTGAACCAGACGTGTTTGCCCACATGGCAAATGATCCATGTTAAATGTAAATCCTTTTCAGTGTTAATGTCTGTTCTCATAAGCAGGTGTATCATGGTGAAACATGTACCAATTCTATCATCACTGGGATCTTTAAAAATCTACATTTAACAATATAATTAAAGAACTAAATTGATTTTTTTTATTTGCCAGAAACCAAGGAAATTTAAATGCAGTACTTTCAAGAGATTTATGGAAAATGAATTTGAGGTATGGATAAATCTTTCAAATATTTTTTATTGCTCTGCAGTAAAGAAAGGGGCAAGAAAGAAAACATCCAACTCTCTTGTGTTATCCCAGTGTTGCAACTGAATAAAATTGACAATGCTCTCCTGTGTAAATTTATGGCTTACTGTCAAAGCTTCATTCTTGGCTGCATGTTGAAAATGTGATTAAAGTTAATAGAGGAGATGAAATAAGTATTTGAGATTTCTTTCAATAACACTGAACTTCTGCCAGCTTTCTCTATCCGCCACTGTAGGCTTGACAGGTTCATCAATTATCCACTGGTACCTGGTCTAAAAAAGCACTTGCTGACACTAAAGCATGTTGGAATTTTCTTAATTCTCTTTCAGTGGTTGGAAGAGAGAGGAAAAAAAAAAAACTTCCAAAAATATCCCACACATGAAAAGGAAGAGGGACCTTAAATGAAAATTCCCTTTGTATATCATAAGCAGTTTTTGAAACCCTCTTAATTGCCAGCACACCACCGGACAGATTCTGGAACCAAGAAATCAGGACTTTGGGCTTCAGCAGTACTGTAGTCTAATTTGTGATTGCCTGACTTGGGCAGCAAAGATTTCTGTTTGCTTTTGTTTATCTCATATAAATAATAAAAACTTGACCTTATAATTTTGTATATATTATATTCATATCTAAGGAGCATCCTAACTGAAATGAATTGATGGGCTTTTTGAGTTTTAAAGATTAAGATACTAAATTCTTTCTTTTTAGGTTTCTTAGCTATTTAATATAGCTTCTAAAAGAGTCATTCATGTTCCTTTTGACATTTTCTAGTGGTGAACACTTTCAATTCTATTTTCCACCTTCCAAATTTTTAAAATATGTATTTATATGCAAAAATTAAGTTTAATAACTACATAATTTACATTTCTGCTGTGTTTTTGCTGTTAAGCACAGAAAGTATGAATTCTGTGTAGCTCACAGGATTGTTGTAATGATGAAATAAGATGGTGTTTTGAAACTTTAAAGTGCTATAGAAGTATGTTAAGTGTTCTTAAGTTTCAAGTATTTTCTATTTTTCATTATTATTTCTTTTTTTGACTCATGTGGGGTTTCTTTCTTCTCTTCTAAATGTGCAGATTTTTAAATTATGTTCTTATTATTGGTTTCTGCTTTATTTGGATCATGGTCTGAGAATGAGGTCCATATAAGATTGATAGGTTGGAATTTGTTGAGATTTGCTTTATGACCTTCAAAATGGTCACTTTTGTGTTTCATGATTGTATTTTAAAAGTATGCTAATTTTTCAGTTGTTTGCCCAACAGACAAAACTTGTTAAATGTGTCATTCAAATTGTCTGTTTTTCTGTGGTTTACCCTTTTTTTGATCTCTCAGATTTTGAGATGTTTTGAAATTTTGCACTCTAGTGGATTTGTTCATTTCTCTCTGTAATTCTGTCAGGTTTTGCTTTACTTATTTTGAATCTTTGTTATTAGGTATATGCAATTTTACAATTAACTTCCTGGAGAATTAAATCTTATATTTATGGTGGTAGCCTCTATTTCTAGTGATGTTTTTATTTATTATATGTTGCTTTAAAGTCTAAGACTTTAATATTTGTATAGGGCTCACCACCTGGTCAATATGTGTATGGCATGTTTTTTTTTATCCTTTTGTTGGATCTTTCCTTATGTTTTAGGCATGCCTCTTGAAAACAGTAACAAGATTTCTTTTTCTTTCCATCTGATTATATTTAACTAAAGAGTTTAATGTCTATTACTGATATATTAGGATTTATTTCTACTACCTTATTTTGTGCTTCCTGTCTCATCTTTTCTGATTCTTCGTTTCCCTTGCTTTCTTGCCTTCTTTCAGATTAATTGTTTTGTTTTTGTTTTTCCATTTACTTTTTCTCTGCTAGTTTGGAAGGTAAACACTAAATTTGTAACTTTTAGTGCTTACCAAAGAAATACTTGCATAGCTACAAAATCTAAAGTTAATATCTTTATCCTCTTCCTAAACAATACAAGGACTTTGAAAAAAGTCTGTTTCCCCTTCTCAACTTAGAAATTATTGTCTAGAAATTTAGTTCTATCTTTGTTTAACTATACAAATAATTATTTTAAGCAGCCAATGTTTGTTTAGATTTACCTACAAGTTTACTGTTTCATTATCCCTGAAAGTTAGCTGGGTATACAATTCTAGGCTGACAGTTATTTCCTCTCAGTATTTAATGATATTCTATTGTCTTTTTGTTTCCATTGTTGCTTCTGAGATCATATTTGTCAGTCTGATCATTACTCTGTTGTCGTTACAATGTTTTCTCTCATAGGTTATGTTAAGATCTTTAACTCTGATGTTCTACAATCAAATGTCACTGTACATCTATAGTCATATGTCTAGCAGTGGATTTCTTTAATTATCCTGTTGGGATTCACCGAGCTTCCTGAATCTGAGAATTGGTGCCTTGCATGAATTCTGGAAAGTTCTCAGCTATTATTTCTTTGAATATATCATCTCTCTCTATTCTCTTCTTTGAGAAATCCAATTGGATTCATGTTTTTCCATCTCTCAACTCTTCTCCATGTCACTTAATCCATTTCATGATTTTTATCTCTTTGCCTCTCTGTGATGATTTCTGGACACTTTCTTTAAATCTATTCTCCAGTTCACTAATTCTCTCTTTTCTCTGTACATAATCTATTTTTAACTTTTCTGCTATGATTTTAACTGTAGAGTTTTTGTTTTTGTTTTTTGTTTTCATTCCCACAAGTGTTTGGTTCTCATACAAAACTTTCTGGTCATTTGGGATAGTTCTATTATTTCCCCTTTTCCTTTTCTTTAAACATTTTAAATATACTTATTTTATGTTCTATACACAATAACTTCAATATTTTCCTTTTTTGTGGATGATTGTACCATTTGTTATTTGTTATTTTGGCTGAAACAAGTTTATGGTGACTTAAAAAAATGCATTGACCTTTTTCAAATAAATAGTATATTTGAATTTTTGTTTGTTTTTTTGTTTTGTCTATATTTTAGAATGAAATAATATGCAGTACAAATTATACTTACAGGGTTAAAATTCTCGGTGTCTTAGAGAGAGATGATACAAATCATATAAACAAAACCAGAAATGACACATACATAGATTTACCATCCTTTGAGACATTCTTTTTAAGCCTTCTAAAAGAGTCTAAGTGAACATCATATAGAAGCAGAAGATAAGAGGTTAAATAAATAGGAACTTCCATGGCTAAAGCCTTCAAAATACATGAAACATATTAAATATGTAATTTACTTATATGTCTGATAGTTAACTTAAAAATATTTTGTAAATATACTTCAAATGTAAAGAGTATTACTTGAGGATGGATGGCAGTTGAAAGGGAAAAGATACATCTTTGTTTAACTTCACTCAAAGAAACTTTAGCATTCAAATCTAATTTTAAATCATGGCACAACATATTAGATGGAAACAAATTAAACTCTTCATTAAAATAACTACCTTTAGAAGTTGCTTTTTTGTATAAAATGACAGATAAAATATTTGAAAACTATTTTACCAGCATCTGGGAAATTGTTTATAACTGTCTGTTTATTAGGTCCAAGTTTTATAGTAGAAAATTTTACTCAAATTTTCTGCAAAATTTTACTCAAATTTTAGAGTAGAAAGTATCCATGACAAACATAATAAAAATCCTTTTCTTGCTGGTGAGAAATATATACTAAACATATAGCAACATATAGTAAACTCCCTTATTTTGCTAGTGAGAAAATGGATGTGAGCAGCAGAAAACTGAAGACTTTAAAACCCTTATGACCAAGTCCCATCTGTAGTAGGGATAGCAGAAGTACAGAGCTCATGCCTTGACATGGGATGTGCTCAGAACCTTGACACAACTAAGTCAGGCATCCAAAACAGCATGATCTTCCTTGTCTTCAAAAAACTGTCCCTCTTAAAATACACCTGCTACACATACACACTTCTGCATATCCAGCTCACATGCAAAACACAACATAAACCTGTGTTCTATGTTGATGACAGGTGTCCTCTTTTTAGTACCATCTTAGTGCCTCAGTCTTCATTGGCCCTCAAAATAAATTTGCTTATTTAAGCTAAAGTTAGCAAAACTGTGAATTTTAGTGATAGGAAAAGATAGGTCAATATCTTCAGAGGACAAGTTATCTAGCAGGCTCAGGAGAGAGTTCAGGATAAAGCCCAGAACATGTCATTCTGTGGACTTGGTCAAAATTGAGCAATGGAGCCACTATACTCACTTTATAATTTCAATAATACTTAATAAGTTGACACTTAAGGTGAGCTATCTCTTTCCCTGAATTCTGTGTGCTCCTCTATATTTCTCCATAATTTTCCATTATTTAGTCCTCTGAAATAACACTAAAATTGATACATATTTTTCATGGCTTGATACATAGGATTGTCATTACTACCTGTACTGATAGATTATTTGGCAATCTTGAATTTCATACTATTATATAAAATAAACACACCTAGAATTATAAATTTACTATCTGAGACCACATTTATTTCCCCTGATACAGTGCTTCCCCTATGCAGATCCCCATATGCTCTTTAGGGCTGTGAAGCTCAACCACAAATAAGATTTCATTTTGCTGCAGGAACACCAGAATATCTATTGCCATATTCTTTTATATTTTTCCCCTGAAAAGAAACATAATTTACATTCATTAAAATCCAACTTACTAGTGTTCCATTTATTGGAGTTTTGACAACATGCATATGGTGTGTACCAACTGCTGCAAGCAAGATACAGAACAGATATCTCACTCCAAAAGGTATTTCTGAGACTGTCTGAATTCAGCTACTTCCCCACTCTCTGATCCTGTGGGTGGATTCTTCTGTTCTCTGATGTGATAGCATTGACAAGAAAAGAATATCATATAAATGAAATCATACAGAAAGTAGACTGTAGACACAGAATCTGTAACTACTAGCATAAAGAAATTGAGGTTAACCTTAAAAATATTCCATATGTTGTTTAGAGCTATAGTGAGGTTTCTTCAGCAAACTTTCTTTCACACACATACATACACAAAGCTTGTCAGTGTTGTCTACTTCCAAAAAAAACTGATCTTTCTCTTTTTAAAATGGATAGGGGCATGTAAAGCTATCTAAACTACAACTTGACAATTAATTTGCAAGTTTTATGAATCAAAGCCAATGGATAACTGTCAGAGAAGAATATAGAGAGCAATGAAAGTCACACTGAGGGGATGACATGTTTAGTATTGAATTAAGACCCCTTCTATCACTGGACTTATTTTGCCTGCCTAGATATATTAAATGCAGCTCCATGAAGAACTTGTGCATTGATTAATATTAAGTACTGTACCTATATACCTGATAAATATGATAATACCTATTCTATTCTAGATCATATTCAGAGGGATATTTATGTCTATGGCAGTGCCTCTCCGCATCCCACTCCTAGTTGTCTTAGACATAACTACCTCTGTGGGAACTGTGGTTGGCAGTTAATAACAAACCCAGCTGGTCTAACACAATCTCTCACTAGAGTTAACCAACAGCATAGAAGAAACTAGCTGTGGCTTAGAAGCCCCTAGAAAACAAATAGAATCTCTTGTCACTGTGGTGCTCCAACATTGGAGAGTCCTAAACATGTTAACAGTGGCACAGGGAGGAATTATCCTGTTCCACAAAGAGGAATGCTGTTTCTATGTAAATTGCTCTGGAACAGTCTTAGACAATATTTGAAACATGTAAGATCAGTCCCATCAACTTGGGGATGATGTAGCCTCTGGATGTCCTGGCCTCTCTCACTCCCATGTTCTAGTATGACATGGTTGGCCCCCCTTTTTTGGCCACTTCCCACCATCTTCTTTATCCTTTAAAGTAGGAACATGTACCTTCAAAATTTTCACTGTTTATTTCTTCCAGAATGAATACCTTCCAGAACAAGGTATTAGTCACATGGGGATTTCCTCCATTTCCAACCATGGCACTGGGCCTTCTTCCATCAACCTCAATAGAATAGCCAGAAAGTGTGACACTCCATCAGGCAGGGACTACCTTAAGAATTGCCCTTCAGCTTCCCCTTAAGAATAAGGGTGTAAACTCTCTGAGGGGGGAGTTGAGGCAGATTAGTATAGGGAATAAGGAAAAGCAGCTGATCAGAATAAAGCCATTCTGGCTGGGACCCTGCTGGTCAGAATATAGCCATGAGATCCCACACAGAAACCCCCTGAGGGCAGCTCTAACTGTTAGAGGTGAAAAGCCCACCAAGACCCTAGTTATGAGGTCTCATTTGAAACTCCTTGGCTCAAAAGAAGCTCCTGATACCTGCAAACAGAATGACCTACCTATTGGTTACCTGAATGTTGACAGGTGAAAGTAGAGAAGCAACCAATCAGGACTGCAAATAGCTGAGGTCCCTCCTCAATATGGTGAAGGGGGAGAAGGAATGTCCTTAAAAAGCCTATCCTGAGGCTCCACACCTGTGTCTCACCCTGACGCATGCCAGCACCCATGTCTTGGGGGTATACTCTCTCTTTTATTGTTTCTTAATAAACTCTTGTTATTGGCAAAAAAATAAAAATAAAAAAATAATGCCTGGGAGCTGAAACAGATTCTAACATGACTTCCATCTTCTGGTTTACGGTAAATGAGAGAATTACCGCTATGTTAGGAAATCATGGAGAAGAGTAGTCTTGAAATAGGTGTCTGAATGGTGCAGTGGTCCTAGTTGGACATATTTGTTTGTTGGGGTACATGGGTCAGTTATTAATTGGTAGTTATATTTATGGTCTGGATTAAGGAGAAAGGTTTGTTGAGAGCCTTTTGGTCATCCTCAACATGTAGTTGGTGAGTGACCACGTGGCTTTGGAGAGTGTTTCAGATTTATCCATTTCACTTTTGGAAAACTGTCAGAGAGGCAGAGGCAGAGGGGTATTAATTTTGCAACATTAATATCTTCTTCTTCCTAATTTTCCTCACTGAGGGCTAAGGGGAAGGGTCATGTTCTAAGAAGCATGCTTGTCTTGGAAGGCAAACAATCACCTGACATTAGGGGGTTAGGAATCTGTCTGCAAACTGAGTTGGGGACAAAATACATTCCACAGCACCATGAGGCTGGGTGAAATCTCCTGGAGCAAATAATCTAGAGGCTGGGGATGCAGGTCTCACACCTCCAAAGAATGCTGAACAGTAACAGGGAAAGTCGAGCCATAAGAAGACTAAGGGGCTGCAGTACCTCATCCTCACCTCATTGACCACCCCAACTCTGCTATGGCAGCCACAATGTAGGGTGAACCTGGGCAGTATTGTTCATGCTCCTGACCCCAGGTGTCAAGCAGGGGTACCACTTGTTAAAAGGTGTGAGCATCTGATCTCAGATGATATGCCAGTGTCCCTGTGCATCTTTTTGGCCACATCTCATGTTTGTCCCTGATGAAGTCTGCCCTGTCCTGCTCCCTCTTTTCCAAAGGTCACTTTGTAGCAAAAAGTGTACAAAAAGTGTAGCAGTTTTACTGTGCACTCAGGTGCTTTATGACTCCTTCTCTCCTGCTCTTTTCAGAGGTTCTGTGTGTTTTTTTTGTTTAGCATTTGGTCTGTGTGTGTGTGTACATGTGTCTGTGATTGTAAGTGCTGATACTCTGCTACTTAAGCATGTTTTATTTCCTTTAAGAAATGTTGACTTGTCTGACAACAATCCTATGAAATTGGCAGGTAACCAAACTTTCTGAAAACCGGGACATTACCTAAGATCACTAAAAACTTTGTCTTTTCTTTCAATATCCTAAGCTGTGTTTCAAGCCAAAAAGAGCTGTTAATAGGTAAATTTTTCATGTGTTAAGCCAGATGAAATTTAAAAACTTGGACAATATTTTAAGTTCAATATTCATAGTAGAGTTCAATACCTTTCACAAGCTTTGAGATTCATTTCACATATTTATCATTCCAACTTAATATTAACTAGAATGTTTAGGAAGTTGTTAAAGATGCTAAGACTATGATGATACATGGCAAAATCAAACTAATGTACTTTATAGACAATAGTTGACAGTAATATTTCTATAGCAAAGACAAAGAAGTTACTCTATCAGTTCTAAGGGTAAAAAGAGAATATGGGATTTAGTTTTGTGAGATATGAATATCATCAAACATTTTTTTAAATCTTTATTTTCTTCATGTACAAGGAGACTATGGTCATGTCATTTAACCAATCTGTGCTCATTTACTTATCTTTCTGAATATGGGAGAAAAATTGAGTTTGTTTTTAGGATTAAATTAAATAAATGTATCTGGACATAATTTTTTAAATTAATTCTTCCATAATATGTTAAGCTGAACTTTGTCTGTTATTTCATTTTTTGTAGTTGAAATAAAGTTTACTAATTAATGAAAATAGAAGTTATATCTAGATTTATATCATCTAGTACAAAATCAAATGCATTAACATTCATCATGTAATCAGTTTTTAAACATCATGGCTTTAGGTATTTTACCATTGTTGTCAATCAGACTTCACCATCAAATCTTGGAAAGAAACCAGAGACCTAATTTCTTGGTGAAAATTTCTGAGGATTTTTATTTCAGAGGAAAATAAATACAAACTGGGAACACACATATGCTATTCAAAATTTTTTACCTATTTAAAACATTTTGTTTGGAAAACAGCTTAGTGTTTTTTTAAAGGAAAAAATTAAGTTATATCACCTATTAATTCCACATTTAGATATCTTCCCTATAGAAATGAATATATATCTTTATTCAAAGAAATGTATTCCAATGTCCATAGTAACCTTAATCACAGTTGCTAAAAAGTAGAAACTCAAATGTTGATCAATTGATGAATGGATAAACAAATTACAGTCTAACCATTTAAAATGATACAGTTTTGCAATAAAGTGAAACAAATTGCTTTTATAGCTTTAGCATGATTGAACCTAAAATGTGAGGGAATAAAGATATATTAGAAGACATAGTGTATGAATCCATCAAAGCAAACTGTCCAAAAGCAAATGATAGAGATAAAAAGCAGATTAGTCTAAGTTAAGATGTAGGAAAGGAAAATGACCATAAATGCACACAAGGTAAGGTTCTCTTCAGAGTACTGGAAATGTTCTAAAATTAGATAGGTATGCAAACCCTACTTAAAATTGAATCTATCAGAGCGTTGGGTAGAGCCAGGACAAAAATTATATTCACTTACATTTTTTAGTGTTTTGTAAATTTAACTGCCAATTTCCTAAATATTGAATCTAATTCTGAAATATTACCTGTCATAATTTAAATATAAAATTTAACTAAGTATATATTTCAATTTCTAATTACATTTTTGCATATAAAAACACAGTGATTATGTAGGGCATGACAAACATAAACAGAATTGCTACAGACATTCAACAAACTCTTTTTTCTGATTAAAAAACAACTTTGAATAATCACTCATGGTCATCTTTATGATAACACACTGAGGGGGCTGAAGAATTCA
Organism: Cabassous unicinctus; assembly: GCA_029593785.1. Lineage (NCBI taxonomy): Eukaryota > Metazoa > Chordata > Mammalia > Cingulata > Chlamyphoridae > Cabassous > Cabassous unicinctus. Next base: position 1,419 of record JAQZBX010071184.1, on the reverse strand, counting down.
GACAAATATTTAGGACATATAAATGTGCCTGTTCTAATAAATAATCTATTATTGGAACACAACCATACCCATTCATTTAAATATTATCTATAGGTGCATTTATTTCACTGGAAAACAAGACCCAATATCCTTTAAGTCATTTAATCAGGCGTATGTTGAAAGGTAGAAGATACTCTGAACAGATAAAACCAGAATATATAAAATTTGTAAACATTTTACAGATATTGCTAAACAATAAATTTGCAAATAGAATGATGTAATTTGATCCTGATTGTAACCATTACTTTATTTTTTTGTGATTTCAGAACTAGATTATGAAACTGATGTTTATTTTTTGATAATATTTTTTATAAGGCCTTTATAGGTTTAAGTAAATGATGGAAGTAAAAAATTCTGTGGGTTTTATGCTGCCCTCTTAAAATTTTTCATCCAAAATGTAGTATTAAGATAAGAGTCACTAGGAAGATGGTGGAGTAGGGAGCTCCAGGATTCAGTGCTCCCCACAGAACAACTATAAAACTGGCAAGAACTGCCTGAAACAACTGTTATAAATATTTTGAAACTCCAGAGGCCAGAAGAAAACTGTTCAGAATCAACAAAGAACAGAAGAAAAACTGAAAAATTATGGTCAATAACAGTAAATTGCTCTCTCTGCACAGTGGCTACTAGTGCCCACTCCCTATTCTCACAATAGGCCACCATGAGGTCCAGTCCCTGGCCAGCCTGCTGGTGACAAATAGGGAAGTAAAGATCATCTTCCTTAGGACTAGAGGGGGGCAAATGCAGTCACTAGTAATGCCATTCGAGTAGCAAATTCAGATCACTGAAGTCTCAGCTCTGAGGGCAACCACTGATTCATCCTGCCCTGGACAAAGGCCACAGTGGAGGAGATTAAAGACACAGTGCTTCCTCAGGGCTATGAGGCACAGTTAGTTGAAGGGATCCATTTGCTGGGAAGGGTAAGAAAGCTCAGCACTGGGGAGCTATTCTTCTTGACGCCTTCCCCAGGGCACCTTGAAGTCAGTTTGTACCCATTCATGGGTCCCTGGCCCTGACTATGCTGGGAAAGACAGACTCAGAAAAGTCCCCTCTGGCATGCCCCTCCCTCTAGAATTTGTCCTCCATGCAAAAGCAGTTTAAAACAACAAAAAGAATTTTAAAATTATAGAATCAGAGAGTCTGGGTCAAAGGCTTCCCAGGTTCAAACACCTGGAAGAAGAAGGTCTGTCTCCTGGGAAACAGAGGAGATGGATAAATCCTGTAAACAGGGGAACTCCAAAACAACTAAAATGCAAAAGCCCAGTACAAAACAGAGGCCAGAAAGACAAAACAAAATATTTACACTGCATTCATCTCAGGCATACCTTCCTGAGAGGAGGACAGAAGCACAAGAAACTCTCTGTCTTATCACCAGCTGGT
>JAQZBX010071183.1:0-15281 GCA_029593785.1 Cabassous unicinctus | reverse complement strand
AAGTCCTGCCCATATTTCATTTAGACCTCATGGTGGTCTGAGATGTTGGGGATTGTTAGCCCCACTTTATAAATCAGGAAGCGGAAGCTCAGAGAGAGCATGCCCAGCACGTGGCAGAGCGGGACTCCAACCCTGCTCGGCCTGGCTTTAGAGCCCATGCCTTGGCCACTCTGCTCTCCTGTCCCATTTTGGGTCTGAGTGTCAGTGGCAGAGGTGGGGGGTGGGAGCCTGCTGTCCTGCCCCCTGGGTGTCTGGGCTGCCGCACAGGGCTCGCTGTCTGCGAGCAGGGAAGTGCTGGCTGCAACTGTTGGCTCACCCCAGCCTCCTTCCCTGGGGCCAGGCCTTGCCCTCTGTCCTCCCTCCCAGAGTTCCCAGGTCTTCCTTGGGAGAAGGGGCTCTAATGCCTGCGCTCAGCCAGAGGGGCTACAGCAGGGCAGGGAGACAAGGAGCCCCGGCCCTCTGCCCCGGGCTGCCCCAAATGTGACCCCGACCCGTACCAGGGCCTCCTTATTCCACTCCTTCACCCCCACTCCCACCAACGATTAACCCACCGACCACCCCTGACCCTGCTTAAAAGCCACCGAAGCCCTTAAAGGATCTTCAACCCCCTCGTCCCATCATAAATATTCTACTCAAATCCGCAGGGTCTGAGCGCAGGAAGAGCTTGCTGACTCACAAACCTTCAAAAGGCGTGGGTGAGTCACTTGCTCTGCATCAAGCCCAGAGCTGCCAAATGCGTACAAACTTGAAGTATGTCCGAATTCCACCGAGGATGAGGAGAAAGTATGCGCTATCTTCCTTCCCTCCCTCCTGCCTCCTGCCCTTGTCTGGGAAGCCCTCCCTCACTTTCCAAGACCCTGTTCAGTGGCAACTTCCCCAGAAGCCTGCCCTGACTCCCTCAGGCTCAGTTCGATGGGTAGTCCCCCCTCCCGACTCCTCAGTGCGCACAGTAGGACCGATCGCATAAGTGTGCCTTTTCCCAAAAGACCGGGTGTCCCTTGCAGGCCAGGACAGCATCTTTTTCCTCTGTGTCCCAGGACCCAACACAGTAAATCATTGGTTTTAAATATTGCAGACTAGTAGTTATCCATCGCTGCGTTATCACAGCTCCCCAAGACTCGGTGATTTAACCTCCACATGTCCACAATTTCTTTGCGTAGATTCATTTCATGCAATCTAAGGTGCCATTGATGGAAATGTGGCATTATCTTATATATTATCTTACACACCATTCAGAAAGAGTACTCATTGTTGGCTCACCAGACAAAGGATCCCCAGTTCAGAGAGGTTCCAGTGTGAGAGAAAAAATGTGTGCCTTGAAACTGATGAAACACACTAGTGCCTCTTTCCTAAGGCGGTTCTGAGACTTAATTGGCCGATGCCTGGAGAAACGTCTCCTGTCCCACTACTTGGTTTGGTAACAGTCAGGACCCGTCCCTGTACCTCCCTTTCCTCCCTATAAAATGGGGTCATAAGTCCTCTCTTGCCTTCTCCCAGGGCTGTCCTGAGGCTTAGACGTACCTGAAAGCTGAGAACAGGGACAGGCCACCCAGACGTTCCTCCTTATTAGTGACCCCACATCCCCGTGCTGTTTGGATGATACCTCGCAGTGAGGCCAAGGGGAGCGGGGGAGAAGCTCTGTCCTGAGACTCCACAAAGAGAGATTCTCATGTGTGCAGGGATGAGAATGGCGGCCCACCTCTGGCTTGGGGGGTGGGGAGAATCCAGGTAGACTCCCTGGAGGAGGTGGTGTTGGAGTTTAGCCTCGAGGCAGGGAGGACAGGTTCCTGCAGGTGAGCAGAGCCTGGGCACATGGAAGGTTGACCTTGGGTGGGAGGAGCCTGGAAAGGCAGATGGGAGCTATCTTAGTTTCCTGGGCTGCTATGACAAATTCCACATAATAGTTGGCCTAAACAATGGGAATTATTGTCTCATGGTTTGGGAGGCTGGAAGGCTTGCTTACTTCCAGGGTCACTAGCATTTTGGCTGGCCTGCACTCCTCGGGTTCCTTGGTCACGTGGCAATGCACGTGGCCAGGTCTTCTCTCGTCTCTTCCAGGTTCCATGTCCCAGCTTCTAGCTCCTCCCCGTGGCTTTCTCTCTTATAAAGCCTCTGGTAAAAGGATTAAGATCCATCATGATTCAGTTGGCTGCACTTTACCTAAAAATAACATCGTCAAAAGGTGCTATTTACGGTGAGTTCACACCCACAGGAATGGGATGCAGGTGAAGAACAGGTGCTTTTTTCTAGGGTACATAATTCAGCCTGTCACAGGAGCCCACTCCCTGGGGTTTCAAGAGCCAGGAAGAGGAATTTAACTGAGCCTGGGAGGGATGGAGCCTGCCCCCCACCTCCGAGAGCCCTGTGGTTTCACTTCACCCGTACAAACACTCCAGAGGTTTTCCCCATTTCTCTAATGAACAAACAGGGGCTCAGAGAGGTGAAGCAATTTGCCCAAGGACACACTGTCAGTAGCAGGTCTTGAATCCAGCCCAGCAGAGTCAGGCCAGCAAACAGTCTTCAGCAGATAGGCATTCAGCTCTCTGTGGACTGGACCTGGGTATCAGTGCCCCAAAGGATGACCAGACCCAAGCATAATGGCCAATACCACTACAGTGCCTCCTTGAAAATAAGGCACCCACCAGCGGGTGAGCCAGAGGCTGTGCAAATATACCTATTTAATTTAAATTGCTTGTATATATTTCAACTGATGATTTATCTTTATTGTTTTCCTGGGCAACTCTTACAAGACAGTACATTTTGGGGGAACTAGAATATGTCCACTTCGGTTTTCATTTCCTCTCCGGAGGCTGGAATGTCAGGCTGTCAGCTTCCACGCCAGACCTTGGCCGTCTTATCCCTTGGAGAAATTAAAGGGACGGATAAAAAGTAATAACGCATGTGAATATTCTCGCTGTCCTGATTTTGTGATAATCAGGGTAGGCTAAACATTCGCTATATTAGAAACCATGCATGTGTCCCCAGACCTAGTTTTTCTCCCTAGGTCTGGTTTTTGGAATGCTGGTGATAAACTAAGCCTGATTTATTATATGACCATCCTGTATGGGAAAAGACTGTAACTTTGGGAATCTTTGGTCAACCTTAAGAGATATAGTAGGGGGACAGATGTGGCTCGGGTGTTTGGGCATCCGTCTCCCATATGGAGGGACCTGGGTTGGATCCCCGGGATCTCCCGGTAAAAATAAAAAAGAAAAATATAGAAGGCACATGGGCCACCAGGCCCCATGAGCCACGCAGCAAGATGATGATGTAACAGGAGAGTGACACAAGGGAGAGCCAAGACACACCAAAAAACCAGGAACCAAGGTGGTGTAGGCCGTAAGACACCACTCTCCCACATCAGAGGTTCCGAGGATCCAATCCCAGTAAAGACAGGAGGAGAAGGATGAGAAGAGAGGGCACGAAGCAGACACAGATCGTTGCCCAGCGAATGGATGCAAAAACGGGGTGGGGGTGGGGGGAATGGATAAAAGTGAATAAATAAATAAATCCTTAAAAAAAAAAATTAATAATAACGCTAGTGACTCTGAATGCTCCCATGTTCTGAGGCCTTGCTAAGTGCCAGGCTCTCTGCTAAGGGCTTCATGTGTCCCAGATCACCTTTCGTTCCCAGGGCACTCTGGGGAATTAGGCAGGATTATTCTAACTTTACAGACAAAGCAATTGAGCCCAAGAGTTTCCTCTTGGGGTCATGGAGCTCTTGAATTTCTTTTACATCTGCAGAGTCTGATGACTACTGACATGCCCCTTCTAGTCTGAGCTTGTTTCCTTATCTGTAAAATGGGGCCGAGCAGGTCTAGCCAGGGTGCCCCGAATTTCCCTTGCTATAAAACACCAATTGCTGGGCCCCACCACGAGCCCACGCATCACGCAGGTCTGGCCCAGAGGCCTGAGAAGCCTCGGGGACTCTTATCTTGTGGGAAATCTTAAAAAACAGATCCTTCTGCCCGCTGAGGACTGTGATTTTTTTAGGGCTGGAATTTCAAACCAAAGTCCTTCCTTTGAAATCTGAATCCTGCACATTCTTGCCTTCTCTTTTCCAGGTGTGGCTCAAGGCAGCTGGTAGAGCAGAAAGAGCACAGCCTGGAGCTCAGGGGACCAGAAGTCCAGGCCCCGCTCTGCCCCTGACTAGCTGTGTGAACCGAGGGAAGCCATTTCCTTTCTCTGAGCCTCAGTGTTCACACCTGCAAAATGGGCCTGGCCTTCTTGCCCACCTCCTAGGCTTTTTGGGAGAACCAGAGGAACTTGGCTCAGAGCCAGGAAGAGGTGCTTTCCCTCCTTTGCCCGGCCTGGGATGGACCCTGGTGCCCTGAAGAAGGGCTGGAGCAGCAGTAAGGAGTCTTCAGAGACCTGAGATTCAGGCAAGTGGGCACCAAAGCAGGTGTTGGAGAGGGTGGAAATTGCATGCTGACGGCAGCTGAGGGGCTGGGCTGAGGGTAGGTAAGAGGGTCTATTTTGGGGTCACCCTGATAAAACTGGGAGCACTTTGGGGGCAGCTAGCCCATGCCTTTGGTTCTTAGGGGCACCATAGGAATGGGATGAAGATTAAGAACATGTTTTTTTTTGGGATACATAATTCAACCTATCACAGGACCCAGTCCCTAGGACATGGAAAACAGAAGAGGGCAGATCTCATAGTTAACTCAAGGCAGAGGGAGGCTGAGACATCTGCAGCCTAAAAAAGATAGGGGAGATGCTCGAGTGAAGCCTGCCGTGGCTGGCAGAAGATCTGACCATCTCGTAGAGAGCCTGCAGTGAACTCCAAGGGCCCAGTGGAACTGTCCAGACTGAATGACCAGAGCAGGAAGTGACAGAAAAAGTGACAGAAAAGCCAGGGGTAGGGGTGTTCCTGGGGGAGGAGGCAACGGGGACAAAAGAGTCTTGGAACTGAGTGTGTGTGTGGGAGCTTTGGGATTTAGGCTCTGAGCTGGTGAGTGGGTCACCAGGCAAATCCATAAACTCCAATTCATAAACTGCAACGGGATGGCCATGGACAAAGGCACAGGGCTGCCTCATGCAGTTGTCCAGGTTGTACACTGCACAAAAGCTCCTCGCTGATGTGGCGAGTGGGGACTGCAATGCAACTGGAGATTTGCTTGCTCCAAGCTTGCTCCTTTTTTTGTGCTGGTATGGTGCCTCCACTTCCTGCAGCGCCTTGGCACAAAGGTGCCCCAGGGGCTGGATCCTCCAGAGAGGCAACTTTTCCTAATTGTCACAAAGGCACTGCGTAGGCCAGTGGTGGTCTGGGAGTCCTCCCAAGAGTCTGGGTGGAACAGCCTGGATCCCTTGAGGGCCTGGGTAAAGGGCAGCATATCAAAAAGTCTAGAAGAGCTATCCCTGAATATCACTCTCCACCCGGCAAATTCCTCCTCCTCCTCCTCCAGAGAGCTCAGAAGAATAGAAGACCCAGCTCCATCTGTGGAAAAGGGGACTCTCCACGGAGGCTTCGCTGCCCTGTCCTGTCTTTCCACTGTTAAAGGTTTAACCCTGAGGACTTACTGGCAGTCAGGCTATCTGAGGCTCCAGTTGCCAGAACTAGGTTAATAAAAATAAATGTGACCTTATTTTGTCATCACAGGGGTGGGGTGGGGGAAGGGGATCTGGGAATCTGGGTTGACAGCATGATTCCTCAGGCCAGAGCACAGAGGGCTGGGCTGTTTCTGGGCTGGAGGTGACTGCTTTTGGAGGAGGATCTGTGGCTTTGTTGGGGGAGCCCCCATCTGTCTGGATGCTTCTGATCATTCAAGCCTCCTCATTCTTAACTGCCCCTGGCCTCCCTGCTGCACCTGCTCAGGTTGTGCTTCCAACTTGCAGGTGGCTGCCCTCACTGCACCCCACAGCTATGACCTTCCTGCCTTTGCTTGGGCATTTCCCCATGTTGGACCCTTTTTACCAATATCTTCACCTGATAAACTTTCAATTATCTACCTATATCTCCCTTCGCTCCCCAATCATTGTTTCAGTTTCCTGGGCTGCTTAAGCAAATACCATGGAATAGGTCAGCTTAAACAATAGGAATTTATTTGCTCAAAGTTTTGAGACTAAAAGAAAGTCTTAATCAAGGCATCATCAAGGTGATTCTTTCTTCCTGAAGGCTGGCATTCTGGGGCTGGCTGCTGGTGATCCTTGGCTCTTAGCTTGTCACATGGAAAGTCACATGGCGTCTCCTGGTCTCTCCCTTCTCTTCCCTGTTCTGTTGATGTCCAGCTTCTGGCTGCTTCCTCTATGTCTTTCTCTCTCTATCTGAATTTCATTCCATTTATAAAGGACCCCAGTAATAGGATTAAGTACCATCCTGATTGAGGTGGGTCACACCTTAACTGAAGTAACCTCACCAAAAGAGTCCTACTTACAATGGGTTCAAACCCACAGGAATGGATTAAGTTTAAGAACATGATTTTCTGGGGTTCACACAAACCTGAGTCTGGAGAACTGGTATTTTAGTCCTAGTCCTGATATTAAAATAGCTGTGTTGGATTGATCCAGGGTTGAGCTTCTGCCAAATAGGTGGCACAAAGGACAAAGAAACAAGGAAGTTGGAGAGACAAACTACAGAAGAGAAGGGAATCCTAATATCTCTCCATATTCAATGAGCAATTTCCAGTTAACAAGATGTTCTGTTCATCCTTCATCCTCCCGGAAGTCTGGAAGCAGGTTACCTTTTTTTTCTCCATGCCCTTTAGTACCATCTGATGTACCTACAATTTATTTGTTTATTGTCTGTCTCCTCTCATTGGAAGGCAGGGATTGTGGTTTGTTTTGGCCACTCCCATATCCCTTGGTTGGCACACAGCTCGGCATGTGAGGCTTTCAAATCTTATCTCAGCTAAGCCTTCTATGCCAGCTAGATCCTGAGGTGCCTCACTTTGCAGATTAGGAAACGGAGGCCCAGAGAGGTTATGTGGCTTGTCCAAGGTCACAAAGAGACGGACTTCTGACCGACCCCACCACCTCCGCAGCAAAGGACAAAATCACGTAAACCCGTGGGGCACAAGCGCCTTCTCCTTCCTTCTGCCATTCACCAACGTTTTCCCTCCGTCCCTTTCTTCTTCCGCTAAGCGTGTATCTGCGTCTAGCCAGGATCCCGGAGACCCGTGCGATCTGTTTTGCTTGCGGTTTTGAGAGCCACGTGCTACTCGGGTGAATGAATCGCACGTCCCCACCCCCATCGACAGCCAATCACAGCGTGCAGGAGCCCGGCCACTTCCACCTATCACGGGCCGCGGCCCAGGCCCGGCGGCCCACGTGGGACTCCCGAGACAAGGGAGTAGGCGGTGACGCGCCAGAGGCGGGCGCCCCCAGCCTCGCCACCAATCCAGGGGCCCGCCGGGGACGCGAGGGGCGGGGCCGACGTGGGGCGCCAAGGCTTAAACGTGACCGGCAGGCGGGCGTAGGGAGGAGTCCTGGCGGCGGAAGCGGTGAGCGACGGGGAACACGGCCCAATAACAGGAGGGGTTGGGCTGCCCAGGCCAATAGGAAGTCCGCGAGGCGGGGCCGGGCCCGCAGCAAGTTGGGTTGCGCGCAGGCCGCAGCTGTTCCCTGTCAGCGGCGGCAGCGGCTCTGGCAGCGGCGGCGGCGACGACTGGCGGCGGCAGCAGCGGAGAGGAGGTCAGTGTCGGCGGCGCTCCGCTCTTGCCTCTCCCCGCGGCGGGTCGGAGCGGGTGGGCGTGCGCCGGCGCCGCCGCGGGGGACGCTTCAGGGAGAGTCGCGCGCGCCACGGCGGCGCGGGCTCCACGAGTGACGGCCCCGGGCGACGGCGGCGGGCGGCGCGCGACGCGACGTGCGCCGCCCCTGGCGTCCCCTCCCCCCGGGGGCCGGCCGCGCGCCGACCCCGCCCCCCGCCCCCCGGCGTCCCGCCCGCGCCCCCGGCCCGCGCCGCCCCTCAGGCCCTCGGGCCCGCTTGGCAGCCGGAGAAAGCGGCGCGCGGAGCCCCGAGTGCGGCGCGCGAGGCCCGAGGGCGCGACCCCGAGCCTGCGGGATCGCGAGCCCACGCGGCCCCCCGCACGCCGGCGGCGGCGCAGCCCTGCAGAGAGCCGGCGCGTCAGGCGGCCGTTTGTCCGTCTCCCAGGCGCCCGCACGCAGCCGCCCGTGGGAGCCTCCCAGTAGCCTTGCGGGGCCTTTCAGACGAGGAAGCTCGCGGCGCCCAGAAGCAGTGATTCACCCTGGGCTGCTCAGTGAGGCGGAGGTGGCGCCGGGCTCGGCCCGTTACTTTTACAGCTTTTAGCAGCCTGTGCGGTGCGTGCCTTCAGGGCGGGGAGCAGCGGCCGGCGGCGGAGGCGCCCTCCCGGGCTCCGAGGCAGAAGCGCTGGCACTGAAGACCTGCCCTGCAGGTTACTCCCTGAGCAACTTCCTCTGTGTACTTGGGGCAAGTTAGTTCACCTCTGGGGAGCTGATTCCTCATCTCACAAATGATGGGCTTACGCCAGGTCCCTAGGTCCATGACACCTTTGAAGTTCTTAAAAATCTGTCTCTTCATTTTGGGGGAAAGGAAGGCCAGGGCTCATGCTCCCTTTTATTCTCTGAGCAAACTGAGGCTCCGAGAAGTGCTGGCACTTGCCAGATCACCACGTGCCTTCCCTGTTGCTCCCTCACCCACTGCCACCAGCAGCCCTCCTTCTCCCGTGTCAGCTCTCCCTGTATTTGCTGCAGATCCGGTGCTGGGGGTGGATAAGTGCAGCATTTCTGTTTTAGTTGCAGCTACAGCTCTTCGTCTTACTTCTTGAACGCTTAATCACACTCCTTTGCACATCTGCCATGGGCAGCCCCTGGCCTGGGTGCTGGGAGAAGACGTGGGAGATGAGGTTAATCCTTCTCCTACAACTGCTGACAGAAGCATGCAGGGAGAGGAAAATAAGCAAAACCCAAGCAGCCTGCCATCAAAGTGCATAGCGACCCCATGGGGACCAGGGCTGGCCCCATGGATGGAAGTGTGGCAGGCAAATCAGGGCAAAGGACAGATTAGGGAAGGGGAGAAGAGAAGTGGAATGGGCTGGCCTTCAGGGTGGATTTGGGAAAGCTTTTGTGAAGAAGAGTTGTTAGTCTCTTTTGATGCCCCTGGAACTGGCAGTGAAGAAGCAGTGATTGGATTTGAGTAGCGAAGGTTTTCTTATGGAGGGGATGTGAGTTTTAAGCAACTAGAACCTGTAAAAGGAAGGCCGAGGAAGGTGGAAGTAGAATGTGGAGAAAATTGCGCTTGCCAGTTGGGTGAGAGAGGTTTGGTTGGTCAGCGTAGAGGCTTCTCTAGGAGCTATAACAAGGTGAAGTCGCTAGAGTTTGCCACAAGTAAAGGTGCAGGGAAGTCAGAGCTGTGAAGCCAACATGAAGTGAGCTTGGCTCCGAGGCTGCCAGGAGCTTGGTTGGTACTGAGGGCCCAACCTGACCTGTGGATGTCTGGTTTGTCGAAGGTCCTTTGAGACCAGCATCTTTTGTTTCTTAATGGCCATCCCCCCCACCCTGTGCTACCCGGAGAGAACAGGCTTTGTTCGTGCTTGTCGAATTGGAGTAGGCTGCCATGCAAAGCTTCCTCAGTGTACCTCCAGTGTGCCCTTCTGCGCCTTATCTCCTTAGCTCCATCTCCCAACTCCCTCCAGCCAGGCTGTCCACTCTCTCTGCCTGTTCTCACTTCTAGGATCCCCCACTTGAGGTTTGTCCTGGTCGCTCTAGCCCTCACCAGTCCTTCCTGCTTTTGATGTGCCCAGCCTTGCAGGCTGTGCCTTTTTTGTCCTGTGTTTGGATTCTCCCTACCTCACTTCCAGGCTCCCAGGTGCTGTGCTAGGTGTCCTCTCTACACTACTCATGGAGGCTTCAGAACAGGTGGCAGGGCTGGACCTCAGGCCTGGGCCTCTTATTCCAAGTGGCAGCCCTGTGTCCCTCTTCCCTGTGTCTTCTCAGAGGGAACAAGTAGGTGGTTGATAAATGTTCTGTATGAATTGGTAGAAAATGGCTCAAATTGGAAACCAGGGAGGAGAGAAGGGTGAGGGTTGGGGAACACAGAGAAGAGTCCCATTTCGCGGAGGGCACTGCAGGCATGACCAGCGCCATTGTCAGTAGTCAGGATGTCTGGGAGGAAGGCCTGGGCAGGGCCACGCCTGCCCGGATCTCTCCAGCATGCTTCTGCAGGAGCTGGAGCCACACTCAGGTCAGCCCTGCCCTTGAGGGTAGCGTGGCCTTCCCATTGGCTGCCTCCCAATAGCATCTGGCCGTCCTGAATGGGCCCCTACTACTCCTTATGCACAGTAAGTCCCTGCTTCAGGGCTAGCTTCTCACCCAGAGGTCCCTCACAGTGGAACGTTTGCTTGCTCACGTTGAAACCTCACCTGGGACTGGCCATCCCTTCACCTCTTGCCCTTAGCTTAGCTGCCTTCTAGTCTCAGCTGTGGGCACTTTGCTAGACGCTGCCAAGGAGCCTGGTGGTAGAAGACTGGAAAATGATGAAAAGAATAGACACTTTCCTCTGACCTGCTGAATTCAAACCTTGCTTCAGCTTGGCATTCAAGGCCCTCTGCTCTGCCCCTAGACCCACCTCTTGAGCTTTTGCTTCCACCTGACCCTACAGGTACCTTCCTCTGCCTCAGCCCTCAGGCGACACTATTGACTGCTCCCCTAAACGTGCTTCTTAGTGTCCCTCCTCTGCTCCTGCCCATGGTGACTTTGTTCCTTTGTTTTCTGCAGGGTCCTTCCCCACCTCTTGCCCTGTCAAAATTAAATTGTTCAAGACTCAGCAAGGCTTTCCTGCATCATGCCTTGCCTCATGTATTCAACTAGACATGGGTGCTCTCTAATAATAATAACAACAACAACAACTAAAGAGCTGACTTTGGTTGTGTTCTCACCATGTGGTGCCAGCGACCTTGACCCTCTTACAGATGAGGAGCTGGAGACACAGAGGTGAGACAGAGAGCCCAGAGGCTCCCAGAGCCAGGACCTGGCGTGGCTGGGATTCACCCCTTGGCTGGTCAGGCTCCCAGCCCACCCTTGGGTGCCTCTCATGTATTATTCTCTTTTGATATCTCTTAGCTGGCCCCCAGCAGCTTGCTTTTGGGCACCTCTGGGGGGCAGAGCCTGTGTCTTATCTAAGGTGTGTGTTCAATAGCAATGTTGTTGAATCGAGTGCCCCCAGCATTCAATTTCAGCCTTGACATAAAATGCCGAGGCAGCGGGTTTTCTCTGAGCATGGATTCAATCTGTTTGATAGCTTGCTGGCCTCTGCTTCCATTTTGCTATTTATTGAGCAGTGGCTAGAGCTGACTGACAGGTGGGCCTTCCAAAAACAAGTAGCACGGAAACTCCAGTAATGGAAAGTGGTTGTGTACCACGTAGGAGACACATCAACTCTCAGACCAGGGGAGATGGCGCGTTTTTAATTAGTGTCAAGTTGTGCAGTGAAATAGGATCCAGACTTAGAATGCAGAGGAGAGGGAGCTCGTGAAGGATTCTAGAAAGCTCTGGGAAAGTTGGCCTGGGGCTGGAGGGAAGTGGGCAGGAAGGGAGAGTGCTTCAAATGAACCAAGTAACAGGATTTAGAACTTCTTGTTCTTGAGTAGTGGGTGCTGGAAAAGGGATCACCTTAAATGCTTATTACTAAGAGCACCAGTTAATGTGTGAGCATGTGCTCTGGGCGTTGCCTCTTTGGGTGTCCCCTGCTCCTCTACGACACTGGTATTGCTGTTATTCCCATTTTCTAGATGAAGAAACAGGCTTTGAATGGTCGCAGGAATGGGTGGCAGGGCAGCGAGGGTGGAGTCCAGGCCCTTGGACAGTAGGGCCTGTGTACCCTCAGGCCCTGCGTGCTTCCTGGTGTCCCTCAGAGACTTGCCCTGAGATGGAAGCAGTTGCTCCACGGAAACAGTTCTTCTCTGGGTTCTAAATCCTATGTTCTTGCCACCCATAGGGTCTCTGGGGAGTGCCTGGAGAAATGAGGATAACACTTTTTTTTCCTTTTACTTTAGATAGCGCCTGCCTTCTGGAGAGCAAACTGACAAACGTCAAGGGTAAGTCTGGTCCCTGAACCCAGGTGCCTTCAGGAACAGCCCTGGTATGGCGGGTCTCAGGTTGAACGAATCAGAAAGGCCAAGCTCCAATTTTGGGATAATATCCGTTTAAAGCACTCCTGGTCTGCTCCGCAACTCTCTTGGTTTTCCCAGGAAAGTGGCATCTGGCTCCCTGCTGGCCCCAGTTGGCAGCAGGCCAGCCTCGGCAAGAGGCCCTCTTTCTGGAAGGCTGTGGCTTTGGAAGCTGGTCTGGGGCAGGGTGGTGAGGCTCCTGGGGCCCTGCAGGAAGAATCTGTAGGGCAAGGCCACTTCTGAGAAGATTCCTTGAGTGAGCGGGAGACCAGGTGACTGGGCAGTGAGGGACTTGGGGAAGCTCTGTCAGCTGGTTTTAAAAACTCTTGACATGTTTCTAGAGGTAACCCACAGCCTTTGGGAGCCACAAGGCCATGGGGGTCAAGGTGGAATTGTCTCTTCTTCCTCCTACACGTGCCAAGGCAGCACTTCTCGGCATGACCTACCGCTTTTAAGATCTCTTTTAACACAGATTTCCCCCCTGCGTCCAGGGTGCTAGGAGATCCGGATGTGTCTCCTCAGCCTAAATTCCAAAGCTGTCTGGGCAGCGGCTCCACCGGAGAGTCCAGTCCTGTCTCCTGCTGCTCCTGGCTGGCATGAGCAACCTAGCCAGGAGGGAACCCCCTCTGCCTAGAATCTGTTTCAGGCACTGGCGATGCTTGTCCCTTTGTCGGTATTTCACAGCTGGGTGCCATCGGGACTTTAGGGCTCAGGACAGCTCTCCCCAGAGCTCCACGTTGACTGCTCAGAGTGGTGATGCCTTTGCAAATAGATTTTTCTTAGTTTCCCTCCCATTGTGTAGAGATTTTCCTCCGGTGACCCTACATGACCCAGGAGTCTTTCTCCTTTCTGAGTTTTTCCCACAGTCCTCTTTTGTCCTGGGTCTTGGGCCGTTTTCCACTCTGTGGTGAGTTTGCTTAGAAAAGCTGATGGTATGGGCAGGGAATAGCTCCACACCTTTGATGAAGTCCACCCTGCAAAAAGTTTCCACTGTCCTGCCCTCTCTCTGCTTTCTCTTATTTCTTTGTCCATCGGTTGAATTTTATTGCTCTTATATTCCTGGTGGTGATGGTTGGGGTGGTGGATTTGGGTCACGTTCCCCCCAAACCTCCTGTCTCAGGGAGTGAAGGCACTGAGGCCTAGAGAAGGCTGACTAGCAGAATCCAAGATTCGGATCCCTTTGTTTTTGTTTTTAGGATTGTCATTTTTTATTGACATGTTTTCCCTCAACTCCATCAAAATGGAGGGAAAATTAATTGCCAAGCAGGGCCTTCTTCTCCCAGGTCATCTAATTTGTCAAAGCTTGTTTGACTCACCCTGAGTCCCTAAGCCTCTGCTGACTCCCCAGAGCTTTGCTTAGTTACCGTAACTAAGGCCCTGGTATCTAAGGTTGCTGCCCTACCCTCCTCTTTCACTATCTCCTTGGTGATCCTGGAGGTGGATGTGGGATTTTTTTTTTTTTAAATATTATGCTGGAGAGCCCAATCCCAGGTCATCCCTGTAGTCCTTCATTGGTGTTCTTGGGTCATCTCCTTGTCCTGCCTTGTCCTGATTTACCTGCAGGCCACTTTGGAAAGAGGAGAGAAGGTGAGGGGCTGAGATATGCAAGATGGCTGCAAGTACATTTCCACCAGCTGTGTGTAGAGTGGGGCCAGACTGGGCGCGTGGCATCTCCTCTCCTGCCTGACATCCATGGCCGAGGCTGCAGGAAAATTCCGTGATCTGGCTGTGCTGAGTCATGCTTAGTCTCTGAGGATGTGTGTGTCACCTTTCCCGTGTCTGTCACTGGCCAGCCCAGGGTCTGGGACAGTCTGCATTTCCTACGAAGTGATAGCAAGCTGCTGATCGCCTACATTTGCACATCACTTGATGCTTCTCAGTCCTTCCAGCAACTGGTGTGCTATTCGGCAGTATGACACCTGTCAATATTAAATCATTAATAATAAAGGTATTTATTCTGGAAAACGTTTCGCTTTTATGGATGAGGAAACTGAGGATCAGAGAGACTAAGTGATGTGGTGAGGCTTGGGCGACTGGTAAGTGGCATGTCTGGGTGAAGGTTGTGATGCCACGCCCCACCCCCACGCTTTTGTGTGATGCAAAGATCATTCAGAACTTACTTTGGAAAAAATTTTGATTTCGTTTATTAAAGTTATGAATTCAGATACTGAGTTCTTCCTTCAACTTTTAAGTTTAGCCTACAAACCTTTCTATTTGTGATTCTAGAAAATTTTGACAGTCACTTTGAAGGAGCCTTTTGACTAATGTTTGGTTCCATTTGCAAACTTAATAAAACTCATTTGAAAATTTTTAATTGAATTTACAAATTATATTCAATTTCCTTTAATTTAATTTTTAATATTTCTACTTGTCTGATTAAAACATCCTTAATCCTTAAATAACTCCTGCAAATTTAATAAATTAAGCTGATTTAAATTCTCTTAAATATTCCAATACTCATTTGTGTTTTAATTTTTCAAATAGCTCTATTGAAGTATTATTGACAAATAGTAAATTGTATATGCTTAAAGTACAGTTTGGTAGGTTTTGGCATATGCATACACTTGTGAAACTGTAAGTGCAATTGAGATTGTGAACACATCCCTCACCCTCAGAGGTTCTTCCTGCTCCCTCATCCCCAGGTCACTTTAGACTAGTTTGCATTTTCTGGAATTTTACATCAATAGAATCATACAGTGTGTATTCTTTTTTGTCTGGCTTCTTTGTCAGCATAGTTATTTTGAGATTTGTTCATGTTGCGTGTGTTACTAGTTTGTTCCTTTTTATTGCTAAGTAGTTTTCCATTGTATGGCTCTCTCACGATTTGTTTATCCACTCATCCATGGATGCTTGGCAATTGCAAAGAAAGCTTCTGTGAATGTTCATGTACAGCTCTTTTTTGGACATATCAATATTAACTTTTCCAATCAGGCATGTGGGCTGTCTTGCCATTTGTTTAAGTCTTCTTTAATTCCTTTCAGTGGTGTTTTGTAGTTTTCAGTATACATTTCTTTTGTATCCTTGGTTAAATTTATTCCTAGACATTTTATTTTTTCAGATTCTATTATAAATGGAATTGTTTCCCTAATTTTTTCTTTGGAGTTTTCATTGGTAATGTATTGATTTTTGTGCATTGATCTTGTGTCCTGTCACTTTTCTGAACTTATTAGCTCTAGTAATTTTCTTGTGGATTCCTTT
>JAQZBX010071182.1:0-15279 GCA_029593785.1 Cabassous unicinctus | reverse complement strand
TATATATATATATATATATATACACACACACACCCAGACACATCATGGTGAAACTGCAGAACTTCAAAATGAGATCGAATCTCTTAAAGCAGACCAAGAAAAAAGATTATCTTCACACGGGGCTTCTAATAGAGTAAGAACTGACTTCTCAATAGCAATACTGGAAGCCAGAGAATGATAATTGTCAATGTGCTTGAAGACTAAAATTGCTGAAAAATATACTGACAGAAAACATTTTTCAAGAATGAAGGAGAAATAAAGACATTTTCAGATAAGAAAAGGAGAGCATTTGCCTCCAGCAAACTCATGTGAACAAAAATTCAATGAATCCACTTCAGGCAAAGAGAAAATGATGTCAGATGAAAGGTTTAAGATGCAAGAAAAAATGAAGGGCCAAAGTGGTAAATTATGCATGTAAATCAAAAAGAACTTTCTATAAAGCAATAATATTAATAATGTCTCTTGGGGTTCTAACAGAAAGATAAATGATAGAACGACAATAACATTTAAGTCATGAGAGCAGTAATTGGAAGTTAAGTGTTCTAAGGTCCTTGCATTATCTTAGGGGGAGTGAAGGTATTATGTAGCAAAGCTTCATAAGTTAAACTTAAGTGTAGGAATTTTTAGGGTAATTGCAAAATGAATAAAATCAGAACAGTATCATCAGGGGGAAAAAGTAATAAAAAATAGTTAATACTAAAGAAGATAAAAATGCATATGGATGTATCAAGGAGGAAGGAATAATGAGAGGGGTGACCCCCCTGTAAGTAATAAGAGGTGCATAGTCTATACATAATTGTAAAATAATAATGAAGCAACCTAAAATTTAATTTGCTTTTTATTTTCACCATGTGCTGGTAATTCTAAATATTATCTGCAATAAAAAAATTCTTCATCACCAGAGCAGACCAGTCCCACTACTGCCCTTCTCCTTGGCAAAAATATGAAGAACAGAGAAAAGGCAGGGCAAACAGAAAGCACAACATATGATGACATATTTCAACCTAATATATTGGTAACTAACACTAAATATAAGTGGACTAATTGGTACAGATAAAAGTTAAAGATTGTTAGATTGGCTAAAAAACAATATCCAACTGCTATATATGCTGTTTATAGGCAACACCTCTAAAACATGATACAGATGGTTGAGACTAAAAGAAAGGAAAATATACACAGTGAAATTTCCCCTATTAAAAAAAAGGAAAAAGTTAGTGCAGCAAAATTAATATCGGACAAAACAGACTTTAAAACAAAATCATTACCAAAGATAGTATATAAGGTCAAGATACTAAAAAAAAATACTTTTAATTCAACAATAATATACAACAATTTTAATATACTAAATAATATTAGGCCAAATCATAGAAATAAAAAATTAACAGATCTACAATGAGAAATAAATAAATCAACAATCACAATGGGGGATTTTAAAGCTTCTTTAAAGAAATCTGCAAGGCTATAGAAGATTTGAATAGCATGATTAACAAATTTCACCTAATAGATATATTTAGAGAGAGTACTGTACTCAATAAATAAATATACGATTACATAAAGTATATGATTCCATTTGGGTAAAATTTTAAAACAGGCAAAAATATTATTTAGAAATGAATTCATCAGTAGAAAATTATAAAGAAAAGCAGGAAAGTGGTTATGATAAAATCAAAAGTCAGGAGAGTGGTTATTTCTGGAGAGGTGGTAGGAGTGGAGGGGTATCTGGAAGGGACAAATAGGGCCTAGGGACATCTGGGGTGCTGTCAATGTTCTATTGGCTTATCTTGAGAGTGGTTTTCACAGATGTTCACTTCATAATTATTTGCTGGATTGTTTACTACATTTTATATATTTGTCAAAGTTTATGTTAAAGAAGACAGGGAAAGATTGAAGCTAAGAAAATATAAACAATTTGCTAAAGATCAATGTCATCAACTTATTGAACTAGGATTACAAACCAGGCATCTCAATTCCCAAACTCCCTTCTATGCTTTCCCCTAAAATGAAACCATAAAAATCTCCCCCTTGAAATCAATTTTTTCTAACATTATCTGCCAGTTATTTGTCACAAAGCAGCCATGTGAAAAATATGTTTGCCTTCTCCTTTTTTTTCTTAAAGCAATTATTACAATTCACACTGCAACTATAGCAACTTCATTCTAGACACCAAGGAGCAGACTCTGTGAAGGCAATTAACTGGCCTTAAATACTGGACTATTGTGCATCTCCTTCTATTCCCCAGAACCATCTACACTCACAAAACCAAAGTGCCATATTAAAATAAGATCAAATATTCTACCCAACTGAAAAACTGATTAAAGTTGGTCTTTTAACTACAGAATAATGACTAAAGACCTACAAATAGTTAAGATAATCTAACAACATAAAATCAGCCTGAGGC
The DNA here is from genome assembly GCA_029593785.1 of Cabassous unicinctus. Taxonomy (NCBI): domain Eukaryota; kingdom Metazoa; phylum Chordata; class Mammalia; order Cingulata; family Chlamyphoridae; genus Cabassous; species Cabassous unicinctus. Next base: position 12,881 of record JAQZBX010071182.1, on the reverse strand, counting down.
AGAAAATTATTAGAGCAGAAGGTTATGATTTTCTTTCTTTCTTTAGAGCATAACACCACAATGAAGTGGAGCAGGGTGCATGAATAAGGCTGCTAGTCAAATTGTATGGAATAAATACGAAAAACAGCTTATCTATAGCAGATTTTTATCTGTACTTGCAGCTGATGTATGTACCCTTGTAGATCATTTTATCTTTTATTAAATAAACATATTTCTATACATTTATAATTAGAGTTTTGTTCCTTCTAATAGACCATTTTGGGGAAAAATGCTTATTATTCTAGAAATATAATTAATTATCTAATTATGTTACTATTCTTACATTATCTCAAAATAATCATGTCATGGAAACAAATCCTAGCACTAAGACTACCACACCTCTCATTCCATACACAAGGCAGACATCACTAATCTATCACACCACCTCCCTCCTGAGTCAGAGCTAACCCACAATCCTACTCAACCGAATATGCTGGGCAGCCACTATCTACTGGAGTTGGCACAAGAGTTGAAACCTATTGAATGACTATTCAAATCATCTCTTAAAGAACATACTATGCATAATAATGTGTTGGGATACAGAATGCTACTTTGTTAAAATATTCTAGTGTAAGAGTATAAAAGACAAAGCAGGTGGGTTGAAATCTAAGAGTCCTGGGTATGAATTCTGTCTCTGTAGTTAATTTACCCTGTGGCTTTGACAAAACTGAAACTCCACTTTAAGAGGGATGATAATTGTTATCTTACTGAGTGTTTGTAAAATCTAGAATTTTTTTTTAATGTCAGACACATAGTAGGAGCTCACCTAATGATGGCTATTACTCTTATTACTCCAATACTCATCAGCACAGGTTTTGGAAGTGGGCAGGCCTAGATTCAAATCCTACTGCTCCCTTACTGTGACTTTAAATAAGTTATTTACTCATTCTTAGTCTGTTTCCTCAGATGCAAAATAAGAAGATTAATAACTGCCTTGATGGATTGTTTTTTAAGAATCAGTGCTAATATATGTAAATTAACTAGAAATTGGTCAAAGCTTGACTAATGATAGCTTTTATATTTCTTTTAATGTTACTATTATTATTCTCCCCACCCCCAAAAAATATATGAAAGTGAACTGAAAAAATATATGCCAAACTCTGTTAATGGGTTACAGGTGAAGATAGGAAGAGAGTAGAATTTGGGGAACTTTCAATATCTCCAATCTGTATTTCTGTATTGGTTTGAACTTTCCCAGCACTTGATTTATATTTGAAATTAAAAAGCAGTAAAACTTTAAAGTTTGTAAATGCTATTGTCTATCTGTAATGAATTGTTTAAAAATTGATTCAACCATAATAAAATAAAACTCCAATGATGGGGTGAGACATGACTTTGTCATCATTTTATCATTTTCTTGTTACATATTTAGTTTGATAAGCTAGTTTAAACATCTACAAAGTCATATATTTATAAATCCCTACCCCCACCCCCCTGCCTTAGGCTGCTGTGGCTCAGGGTGGGGGTAGGGGAGGTGATATGATATATGATGGATTATTGATATGTCTGCCTTGTGTATGGAATGGGAGGTGTGGTAGCCTTAGTGCCCAGGATTTGCTACCCCCAACATGATTATTTTACAATAACACACACACACATCCGTTTTATTGAGTTTCATAAGGGAACCATTCCTTACTCCTTCTTCCCCCAGAAATTTAGAATGAAACATATTCTATACTTTACTTAATTAAAATGTAATTCCTTTTCAAAGCATCAAAAATGCTAATTACTCTTTTTTTTTTTTCAGAATACATAGCATGTTTTAAACAAAATTTCAAGATTTTCCTCACTATTACTCAACAACTTCTGGGATGACTCTCCTCAAATCACCCAGGCCAGCTCCTCAGCTCCTCATTCAATAACCAACTTTAATTTCTCTGCCTCTCTCTCTCCCCACTAAGTCTTCCCGAAATATTGGAATTTATCTAAAAGTTGCCTTTCTAGCACTTAAGGAGATTTTTATCCTTTCATTCCCAGAGTGAAGAAAAAAAAAAAAAAAAAGAAACTATGTGTTTAAAGCATAAGGCCATATAGAATGTTCTGGACACATTTCCTCCCAACATATATCCTCAGAGTTTTCTGGGAATTGTTCCCGTTCCATATACATGATTACCATGGAAACAGTCATTTTGTACAATGTTACCCAACCCTCAAGGGGTAAGCACCTGACAGGAGTTGGGCAAATCAGTCCCTTCTCCCAAAATTTTGGACCACCAACAGAGATCATTCTCTCTCTAGGAATTTGAGTGGTAACATGTATGCTGTCACACATTGTTGGCAGCCATTTTCTGTCACACAGACTGTGGAACAAAAGGAAGAAAATTAACAAGATGTAACGAATTGGAAAAGATAGAGGCCTTCTAGTACCCTGAGGGCAAGACGCAGCACTCTCCCTGGGATCCATGAGTCATTTCCATATCCCTTTAATAAACTCCCTTATTTTACTTAAACTAGTGTTATGGGTTGAATTTTGAATTTTAAACTAGTGTTATGGTTGAATTTTGTCCCCAAAAAAGAATAACTTGAAGCCCTAATCCCCAGTACCTTGGAATATGGCCATATTTGGAAGTACAGTTATTAGGCAAGTTAAAATTAGGTCATACTGGGGCAGGGTGAGCCCTTAATCCAGTAGGACTGATGTCCTTATATGAAGGGGAGAGAGGACCCAGAGGGTCAACAGGGTGAAGGCCATGAGAAGACCTAGAAGGCAGAAATTGTAGTGAGGCATATACAACCCAAGGGACACCAAGGATTGCCAGCAAACATCAGAGCTAGAAGATGCAAGGAGGAACTCTCCCCCATAGGTTACAGAGGGAGAACGGTCCTGCTAACACCTTGATTTTGGACTTCTAGCCTCCAGAACTGTGAGACAATAAATGTTTGTTGTTTTAAGCCATCCAGTTGATGGTAGTTTGTTGCTGCAGCCCTAGGAAACTGAGACAACTAGCTTGAGTTGGAATTCAGTTTACTGAAATTGAAAGAAACTTAACTAAAATATAAATGGAAAAAAGTTCCTAATATACTAATAATAGGTTTATCTCTAGTTTGTGAAATTTTTCTGAACATTTATTCATTCCTGCCAGCCTTTCCTTTTACTACTTGATTTTTTCAAATTGAAACTTGTAAATTCTATAGTGCAACCTAATGATATTACTTAGCCTCCTCTTTACAAATTACCTTACCTAGGAAGTTCCTATTGAAAGGTGTTTTCTGGGGGGAAAAAAATCACATTTAGGAAAAATATATATATTTATATATATTAAGCAAGTTTTTGAATGGAGATTTTTAAATAGATTACAAAAAAATGTCATACATTATTCCTTTTTCATGAAAAGATGGAGTCTTTCCTAAATTTTGAATCCGGATTAAACATGTGACTTGCTTTGGCACAAAGGGATCTTAACAAATTGCTGCAGGAGAAATGAAGAGTAATTGTTATAGACCAGCTTTCTTGCCTTGTTTGCTACCCTGAGACCACCATGTAAAAGAGTCCAAGCTAACAGAAGAATGACAGGCCATGTGGAAGAGAACCGGGAAGCCCAAGTCAAAATCCTGCCAAAAACCAGACCTGCGAGTGGGGCCATCGCATATCAACCCCCTGCCAGCTGCCCAGTTGCTGACCACAGGCACACAGGAGAGTCCAAAGATCACCAAAGCTGGTCACAGAACTGTGAGGTAAATTAAATTTGATTATAAATGATTATAAAATAATTCACTAAGTTTTGGGTGATTTTTATATGGCAATTGATAACTAATTCAGAAATGTAAACTGCTTTTTTTTTTAATTGACTAAAAAGTGTGCATATATGCACATTCACTGGAGCCAGTCTGTCTTGTTTTCTGACATCCAGCTCACACCACAGTGGTATATCTCTCCCTAGCAGGGAGGATGCAGGGCTCCTCACTAGGGCACACAAACACAAGAGAAGGGTGCTGCAAGTAGAACATCTCCCTGCATTGATCACAGATTGAGACCTGCTGGCTATGAGGGACCAACGCCCACCCAGTGAAGCTGACCTTGCTCTGTCTCTTCTTTATATGCATAAAACATCTTTCCATCAGAGCCTGTGTGAGTTGTGCTATTGCTGGCAACCCCAACACTTGTATTAGAGTGGGTTGACATCTCTTTAGGTGTTTCTCCTTCTGACTGACAGTTTAACTATATTAGAAACTGTCAGACAATTTTCCAAAGTGGTTATAACATTTACACTAACATCAGAAAAATATATTTCTCCATTTTCCAGAGCTATTCTGGTGGGAGGTAGTGTATTTCATTGTGATCTCAATATATATTTGTAGAATAAGCTACTGATCCTCTATAATAAATATTAAGCAAATGATTGGTAAAAATTATGTTAAAATAATTATTCTGACGTATTATTACAACAAGGGTTAACAAGAAGACTTTTTTCAGCTAATCAGTTAAATATATATGAGCCAGAATTCTTGTAATAAAGTGTTTGTGGCAGTTTGAAATTATTTTATGAATCCTAAAAAGAGAAAGATTATGTTTGTGCACTGGTTCACTCCTGTGGGTATGAGAAAGATTTTCAATTGAGCTATGTCAGTGAGGTGTGACTCAGGTTGGGTCCCTGCCCTCTGGCTGGGTCCAATAAAAAAAAGGAGACAGACAGGAAAAGAGATCTCTGCGATTTTTGACCTTGTCATATGACAGAAAAAAGAAGCTCAAACAGCTGAGACTCCGGGGAAAGATGAGCCATTTGCTGAGAGCTTGCAGCTGAAATTGGGAAGAAAGCAGAGCAGCCGAGCCTGAGAGAAGAGGCCCAGTAAGAGAAAAGCCCTATGCCTGGTTGCTGTCACCTGAGCTCTGGGAGATGGTACAGCCTGGAGGGGAAGGCAGAGACAGGCAGAGATCGCCTGCCATCTTGCTTCAACACGTGGCAGCTGACTTGGGTGAGAAAGCATCTCGAGTTGGACTTTTCACTGTCTTGGAACTGTAAGCTTTTACCCCAAATAAAGACCCTTTATAAAAGCCAACACATTTCTGGTACTCTGTGTGGGCAGCCCTTTGGCAAACTAAAACAGTGTTCAACATGTGCTAATTCTTATTTTTAACCTATTATTTATAATTATCTTAAGAAGTTGTTTTCAAAGTTATAGACTACTATCACAAACATAATTAACATAATTAAACATCAAGAGATATTTAATGGAGCAGGTATACTATGATGGAGGCATACTTACCTTCTTTTTACAGAGGAGGAAACTACAGCTCCTAAAAGTTATGATTTGCCTAAAGTCCCCAATTAGTAAATGCTCAAACTGACCCTTCAATCCACATTCTCTAATTTTAAATTGTCTAGGTCAAGTTGTCCCTTTCTAATGACTCATGATGATGTATTAACTCTATTCCAAATAATAAATATATTAAATATCAAAATGTTAAGATGCAAAAGTGATGGGAAGCGGATGTGGCTCAAGTGATTGGGCTCCCGTCTACTATATAGGAGGTCCAGGGTTTGATTACTGGGGCCTCCTGGTGAAGGCAAGCTGGCCCGTGCGGTGTGCTGGCCCGTGCAGGAGTGCTGACCTGAGTGGAGAGCTGGCGCAGCAAGAAAAGCGAGACACCAAAGAGAGACAATGGGAGACCAGACCAGGGAGCTGAGGTGGCGCAAGAGATTGGGCACCTCTCTCCAAGCCAGAAGGTCCCAGGATCGGTTCCCGGTGCTGCCTAAAGAGAAGACAAGCAGACACAGTAGAACACACAGAGAGCAGACAGCAAGCCCCCCCAAAAAAACATTGGGGGTGGGGTGGGAGAAATAAATAAAAATTTTTTAAAAAATGCAAAAGTGAGCTCATTCTTATAGATTTCCATATAAGACAATTTTGGTACACTACCTAGAGACAAAAGGATGGACTAGTTGGCATTCATAAACCCTTTAGTTACAATTATTCCATGAAAGGGGAAATGGGCTTAACAGAAACTTTTCATAACTGGAAGTATATAACTGGTAGAAAGAGTAAGGTGGATAATTTAAAATGTATCTTATGAATTAAGTCCAGTAATTTAATTCAAGTAATATAGACCCCCACAAAGAAGGTTCATTTAATGATTTATTATACAGGTTTACTGATAACCATAAAAATTCTAAACATTTGTCTACTTGTGTAGATCTAAGACTGCAACTACTAGTGAAAGTGTCAGTTGTTTTAAAATTACATATAGTTCTAAATACAGACTGTTTTAATGAGTATTCAAATTAAAATATGCTTCAGGTTAAAATGTACTAGTAAATCTTGGATATAATTAAGAAATTAGGGTGCTTTTAACCCCTTCCTATTAATACATTTATTTATTTAACAGGATATATTGGATGTCTACATAGAAGGCACTGCAAGGTCTCAAAATGCATGAACTACATTCCCTGCATCTAGATACACTGTTCATCTGCATGTCTGTATGTTCCACTAAGCTGAGTTCTGAGAGAACTGGATGTGTCATTAATTTCTGTATCTCCAGCGCTCAGTAGATAGGCTCAAAAGCATAGTAACTTTGGCATCAGAGTCCCAAATTTGCTGTTTATTAGCTATATAATTTCAGACAAATTACTTCACTCCTTCAAGTTTCAGTTTTAGTATCTGAAAAAAATGAGGGTAACAATGAAAACTGATAATATATTGTGAGCATTAAGTGAAATAACACATCTAACATGGCAACCTTATATGTCTCAGATTATTATGCTTATTGAATCATTTAATGACTGAATAAAGAATCTGTTAATCAACAAATGGATAAAATAATGTGTGGCAATATGCAATATTTGGAAACTTCTTGACCTCCAAACTAAACTGTGGGATAAGAGAGCCACTGTAAGACATGTAGTATCTGAGAAATTGATTAAAATGTTTAGGAACATTAATTTGATGAGAGTTTATAAAAGGATGGGGTCATCCTACAGAAAGAAAGGCTAGTACTTTTTAAAACTGACAGGGCCATGAAACTCATGAAGGAAAAGACTGAGGTCCCAATACAGGTTGGAAAAGATTGAAGGGTCATGAAAACTAAACATCCATGCGATTCTATATTGGATCCTAGACTAGAAAGAAAAAGGAGACATTTTTTATGTAGTTGGCAAAATTTGAACAGAGTCTGTAGATTGAATGGTAGTATTGTATCAATGTTGGTTTTCTGATTTTAGAGGGTTGTACAATGGCTATATTGGAATGTCCTTATTTTGAGGAACTATACATTTGAGTATTTAAGGATGGTGAGGCATCATGTTTGCAGCCTGCCCCCATATGGTTCAGAAAATGACTAATGGTAATTGGTATATATTCAGAGAAAGACAGAGCACAAATATGGTAAAGTGTAAAATGTTAACAACTGGAGAATCTCTATAAAGCAGATATGGATTTCTTTGCAGTGTTCTTGCAACTTTTCTGTAAGTTTGAAATTATGTCAAAATATATATATATATATATATATATTTAAATTTCTAATCAATACCTTGGGACATTCAACATGATATAAATAAGTCAGTTTCAGAATTTATACTTAATGAAACCAATGACTTCTTTAAGGCCACACACAAAAAATATGGACAACATTGCTTAAACAGCTGCTCTGCTGGACTCCTCATTGCCTGTCAGAAGTGGCCTTCTACCTCTCCCCACACATACTGTCTAACCATCTGGACTCCATACGCATTGCTCGCAGCTTCCTCTGGCCAACCTAGGATTTATTATAACAGTAAAGTATCTCTAAATGTGTTGTCTATGGTGACGGAAGTGGGAATGTAAAAGAAGGCCTAAGAAGCAAAAGCTTTGTAAAGGAAGAATTAAACAACTAAGTAACTAATTCATATAAAGAAGAGGTAGGAAATTAAAGGAATGATAGTGCCTTGAACAAAACAGGAAGTCAGAAAAAGCTGCTAAATTCATGGTAAAGAAGATAAATTTGTTTTTAAGAGTGTTGATCATGAATTGATTACCAGACAATCAAACTTAAACCTCCAACAGATAGTAGGAACCCTAAGATTGAAACCCAAGGATGAAATGGATCTGACTTCTAAATAAAGAACTAAAAATAATTCTCAGGAACTTTTCAATTGTTTTAAATTACATTCATCCTTCTGATCTAAGAGACCAAGAAAGTTTTCTCCACTAGTAAAAGTGAGTGTCAAACACTAATAACATCCTCATGTTGTGTCAAGGATTAATATATATGCTATGTAAGCATCAGCTTTTATTATTGAGATAACCAATAGCTATTATTCATAAGCCAACCATTAGCAGTCAGATGTATTTTTTATTAGAACTAAGAACATCCTCACACAACTCAGAAATTCCTACACTACTAGGCCCTTATCATCGATAAATTTAGAATACAGAAAACAAAACCTCCAGTTAAGAGCAGCTTAGCTAAAAATGTAATTGAATACAGAGGATCTTCTTGTGAATTGTATTGTTAATCTCCTTACATAACAGCAGATCATGATGTCCAATTACTTGAAGTGCTTTCATTTAGTGCAATAGATGATAAAATATAAATAAATAAGCAATGATGGCCCATAATTGGAATCAAATACTGAAGCTGGCTAATCAACTTTATAAAAGAATGAGGAAACTTCACATAGTTTCCCCATCCATATTCACATAACAAATCCATCATGACGCAATTACTGTTTATAAAATACTAACATAAGGACTTTTTTTCAAAACATTTATTCTATTAGTCACAGTCTAAACCAATATAGCATTCATTAGTCACAGATGCCACTAGTTATTAACAATTTCCTGAAAGCATTTTTACCCTTAATATCTGTTACATTCACTTCTCATGCATTTTAATTATAAATTAAAAGCAATGCAAATATTATAATAAAAGAAACAGAGAGAGCATGTCTACTTACTGAAATACTATACTAAAAATCACTTTAGTTTCAGAAATTCTTCATGTCAGCTAAGTTGCATTACATCGAGTCACATTACACCTGCAGATAACTGAAAAAAATATAAATACTCTAAATTTGTCATCACACAAAATCATGCTGGCAAATATTCCTAAATACTGATATACATATTTTATGATGAAAAACTTCCTCTAAATAGCAGTTGCATAAATTCACTTTGTAAGATCATTAAATATTCAATGCAATCAAGTCAAAAAAATACATATGGAAGTTTCTTCGGAAATTCGTTCCTTGAATTTTATGTTTGTTTTCCTAACCCTACAAAACTAAAATGAACATAAAATTAGTGTCTTTAGTCCCTTTTAGAAATAAAATATTTAATATAAAGAAAATGATGGGCATAATTCATATTTATTGTTAATATTCAGCAGTAGTCTGACAATACTTTTTTACATGTCTAATGTGTTAAGCACATTAACTTACTTACTGTAATACCTTAATTAACTGAACACTGTTTCTGTTGTCTGAAATGACCTACCATTTTACATCTTCTCAAATTCCTCATCCTTCAAGACCCATCATGAGCATGAATTCTTCCACGAAGCTTTTCTCTCCACTTTACTATCTCCTCACACCTAAGCAGACTGGGCCACTTGTTCTCCTATGCCAATACAACACTGCTCACATAATTCTATTATAGAACTTTATTGTGATTGTTTATACATCTCTCTCTCTCAAGAGCTAGCAAATCACCTAAAACACAGTAAGAACTCAACTGTTTACTCTTTGATAAAATTAGATGCTTTGATAAATGGAGTTTTTCAAATTTAGGTGCTTTCCAGAAACACAATGTTTTATCCAGTTAATTGAAAACTATTTTAACACTTTATACCAGCTCATTTTTATATGTCATCATGATATACATTACCTTAGGCAATCTCCCACAAATCCCTAAGAGCTATTTATTTTTATAGATGAGGGTCAAAACCCCCACAGAGATTACACTCTGATAAGTAAAACAGATCTGGAAATGGTTATAAAATAAGTGATAGAATAGAGATCTTTGTATGGCACACAGTAAAATATGGACAACAAAGAACGGATTATATTTACATCTGTTGGGAGCAGAGGAAAGGAGAGAAGAGGCAGCAGAAGGAAAGACTCAGCTTGAGTTAGACAAGGAATGTAGAGGCATGTCAAGCAGGGGAATAGTACATATAATATCACAAAGACATGGATAGCGGTAAGAAAAAGCAAAGTAGTTCAAGTTACCATAAGTAATTTATTATAGCAAAAGCCTTGAGTGGCAAAAAGTAGGGGTTAGAGATGAAACCTGAGAATTATCAAGGGTCAATTATGAAGAGACACGGTAAGGTGTTTGGACATTATGCCATAGGGCAGGAGGAGTCATTGAAGTATTTCATTAGACACATGATCAGATTTATATTGAAGAATGATTGCTTTTATTTATGTTGGCAGACAACCTGCAGCACTGCATCACTTTATACAAAAAAATGAGAGCTATTGGTGCAATTCCAGTAGCCACTTCATCCAGAATCAACAACATGCTTCCTAATCTCATCTTCTTTTTGCTGGTTGGAGAGTGCTTCTGCAAAACTACACAAAATCTCGGAATTTAAATTTAAAAGGAAACAATGATGATTTTGCCCAACCCTATCATTTCCAGATTCAAACAAGTGACTTGTCTTAGCTCCCACATCTACTAAATGAAGACGAATGAGCCAAAATTCATATCTCTCATTCTAGAATTCTTTTCAGTTGGCAATTTTCCAAACTTTGAGATGATCCCCGCCGCCACCACCACCCCCCATTGAGACAAAGTGAAACCTTCTTATGTAATTTTAATGGCCATGTTAATGTCATTCTGTTGTCAAAATCAGATTTGGGAGATATTTTAAGTCATTTCTGAAAATGCTTGAATTAATACCTGCATCACTTTTCTTTTGACCTTGTTGACCCTGAGGGTTGAACAGTCAAAGCAGACTTCCAAGAATCATAGTTCTTATCTACCACCAAACTTCAATAATGATTCAGTGAATACAGGCCACCACTGGGCATGGACAAAACATCCTTCTCAGGGAAAATCCCAAAACCATCTGACACAGCATCCAAACCTATCTATTTTCTCCTGCATTTGGGCACATTTTGGATTCAGATTTTCAAAGGCATTTTTGAACAGTGTATGTGAAAACATTTCTCACAAAAAGAAGGCAGTTGGGTTTGGGAACTCTCCATTTTATTTTTTTTTTTTTACAAAGCTTACATATATCCCACCCCCACCCATTTTCCAGCCAGCCATGCCACATAAATCCATAAATTCCAGGTTTATTTACAATAAGCAATCTAGACAGACCTCCAGCGTCCTACTAAGTATATTTTATAGAGAGATACTCCCTAGTATCTTTCCACTAGTAAACACCATAAACCAGTTTACAATGGGGTCAAGTGAGGTCATTCAGTCCCAGATAGGGAGGAAATGAGTCAAGGCCTGCTGTTAATCCTTTCCTTCTCATGACTTGACTTTAATGTTTATATCATAAACTTAAAAATGTAATCAACTATAAGATTAGAGAATTATCTGAGAAGTCCCTAAAATAACCCATAAATATTTGATCATTTATTCAGGATTATTTCTGAAGCAATAATGAAACAAACAAAAAAAAAAATCTTTGCCTTTTAAAACAAACATAACCCATTTTTTTAAAAAAAGAAAATTCTTCCATTACAAGTACTTAGAAACTTTTCTAAATGAACAATCACAAACTTAAAAATGCATAGCTGAGACCTCCAAGAAAAAAAGGAAACTCCCAAATTGCAGACATACAGAAGGCAGGAAGTATTTGATGAGTTAATTTAGGATATGGCAATGGGGCATTGGTAAAGGCTTTGATTTTAATTTAAATGTGGATAAGGGAAGTGGTCCCATCAAGAAATAGCAAACAAACAGAGCCAGCCAAAAAAAAGTGTATCCTTGAGTGGACTGCAAAAAATTCCATCCAACTGCACAAAACATCAACGAAGTTTGTCTAGGCTCTAAGTAGAGAGAAGAGGTCCTCCTTAACAATTCTTAATCTTGAACCTGGTTTGTCAAAATTAATTAACACATACAAAAAAAGAGCAGAATAGGTAGATTTTTGGGGGTATATTGAAATAACCACTGGAAGAAAAAAGGAAGCTGAAAAGTAGTTAATCCATGGTTTAGGGCTGGTGATGGGCTGGTGATGGGAACATTGGCTTTATATTATAGCCATTTGGTTTTATTTTTTAATCATTTCCATGTATTACTTTGATTAAAATTAGATAGATGCAGATAGGTAAGTAATTAGAAAGGAAGAAAAACATACAAACCAATGGGCAATGTGATCACATTTAAATTCAATTCATAGATGAAGTTTTGTTTAATCCTCTCCTTATAAGTTATTCACAGGGGTATTTTGACTCTCTAAAGTTCAAAAACAGAGTTTAAATTGCCCAAGCAGAAGTAATTTGCTGCTTTTAAGCCAAAGCTCTGACTAGCTAGGGAATTGCCTCTAGGAATTAACCAGAACAAAATCCTGATTAAACAATCTAATTGGCTTATCTACTAATGAAAAGCAAAGCAAAGTACATTTCTCTAACTCCAGACACAGAGTCATAAAAACGGAGGTTTTCAGAACCACCTCAGAGAGGATGTTTAAATCACTGGCAGTAAAATTCAACAAGGTAAGGCCTAGAGAAGGGACTGACAAGAATGAAGAAGATGCTCATCCCAGCAATCAGTCTGAGTCATCCACAAGGCAGGTATGCTCCTTACCTTATGAAATTCAATCTTGATTCTCATTGTTTCTTGTGTAATGATGTATTTTAATGAATATTGTGATATATAAATTTGCTGGTGGTTTGACCTCATGCCATCTGGATGGTGTGTATTTGTCTTAAAAACAGAATAATAAATGTTTCAAAGACTGT
>JAQZBX010071181.1:0-15281 GCA_029593785.1 Cabassous unicinctus | reverse complement strand
TATATAAAATAATAACATTTATGTAAGCAAATGCACATATATGCATATATATTTATTTATCATTTTTCAAATATTGGTTTGTATTGTGTAAAATTCGATTTTTACCCACAATTAAAAAAATGTTAATTTTGTTTTCAACCTACCCTGGATAGACACATCAGGATTTCTGGTAAAGTTCCACTGCTGCTTTACCTGGGGGCAAGGAAGAGTGGGCATGTTTCATAGCAATGACTAACATCCTGTCTGGAAGCTTTCTATTCTAAAAATTGCTTACAGGTTAAATTTTATTTCCAAACAGTGGTCTCCAATGGCATCAGAGAAAACCCCTGGGAGCACAGGCTTTGGCATGAATAATAGCCAGTGCCCATAGGTAATTTCAAAGAAATAATTGCCCTTAAACTTTTAGGGGACAGAACCCGAGTAAAATCTGCTCATGAACAGCATTTTTTAAAAATTTTTATTGAAGTATATCATTCATACACGAATATGCATAAACAATAACTGTAGAGTAAAAGTCATGATCTTAAAAAACAAACAAGCATAACATCACGCAGGAGTCCAAAACATCAACCCACCACCAATACCTAGCATTGTGTTAAGACTTTTGTTACAATGTATGAAAGAATATTGTCAAAATATTAGTACTAACTAAGGTCCATATCTAACATCTGGTGTATTTCACCCCCCACACACTATTATTTTTTAATATACTTTTATTACAGAAGTTGTGAACCTACAAAACAATCATGCACTTATGTAGAATTCCCATACTGCACCCCTTCATCAACACATCACACCATGGGGGAACATTTGTTACAGATTATGAGATAATATCATCAGCCTACCACCACCAACCATGGTCCTTAGCATATATTTCACACACTTTTTTCATACTCTCCCATTATCAGCACAGCATATCTTTGTCATAGATGAATGAATCTAGCAATATTGCTGTTAATCACAGTCCATATTTCATACCAATTGTATTTTCCCATGCTTCTCCACATTCTCACGATGCTGCAATAGTGACATATATCTGCTCTAGCTCACAAAAAAGCACTCTTGTGTCTACCATGAACCACATTCTCACCCACCAATGGGTTCACTGTGTTTTTCTGTCCCTAGATTATTCTCTAACTTTCTTTCAATTGATATTTACATCCCTAGACTACCCTTTCCAGCCACAATTCCTTTTCTAAACTGGCTGTTACTCTCTATAATATGTCACCATCAACTCCATACATTTCCACACTTTACAGTAAAGTTAATTAAAACTTCTACATACATTAGGATCAGTAGTTCTTGTCAACCCTCCTTTTATCTCCTAATAACCTACACTCTAGGTTTGAACTCCATGCATTAATTCTTCATATATGCTTCATATTAATGACACCATGCAATATTTGTCCTTTTGTGTCTGGCTTACCTCACTTAGTATAATGTCTTCAAGATTCATCCATGTTTTCATATGTGTCCCAATTTCATTTCTTCTTATAGCAGTATAGTATTCCATCTTAGGTATATACCACATTTTGCATATCCTTTCGTTGTTTGATGGATACATGGGTTGTTTTCATCTTTTGGCAATTGTGTTTAATGCCACTATGAACATAGGTGTTCATATGCCTGTTCTTGTAAGTTTTCCTGGATATATTACCAGTAGAGGAATTGCTGGATCATTTGACAGTTCTATATGTAGTGTCCTGAGGAACTGCCAAACTGTTTTCCACAGAGACTGCATCATTTTACAATCCCACCAACAATGAAGGAGTGTTCCTATTTCTCTGCATTCTCTCCAGCACTTATTGATTTCTGTTTTTTTATTAATGACCATTCTGTGTGGTGTGATATGATATCCCATTGTTGTTTTGTTTGCATTTACTTAATAGCTAGTGATATGGAACATTTTTTTCATGTGCCTTTTGGCCATTTGTATTTCCTCTTTGGAGAGATATCTATTTAACTATTATGCTCAATTGGATTGCATTACTTGGTCTTTTTTTTTAGACATTTTTAATTTAATTTTAAAAGATATTAGATTACATAAAATATTACATTAAAAAAATAAGGGAATCCAATATGCCCCACTCCCCAGACCTCCCACTTTCCCCCACATTAACAACTTCTTTCATTATTGTGGTACATTCATTGCTATTGATGAACACATTTTGGAGCATTGCCACTAAGCATAGGCTTTAGTTTGCATTGTAGTTTACACTCTCTCCCACTCGATTCTGTAGTCTCTGACAGGGTATATAATGGCCTGTATATGTCACTGCGATGTCATCCAGGTCAATTCCAAGTCCTGAAAATGCTCCCATATTATACCTCTTTTTCCCTCTCCTTGACTTCAGCACCTCCAATGGCCACTGTCTCCACATCAATGATATAATTTCTTCCATTGCTGGAATTGCAGTGTCTATAGTAGAAGACCAGTAAGTCTACTCTAATCCATATTTTATTCCCCAACCCTGAGGATTCAGGGGTGGTGATGCCCACTCCACCTCTAATTGAGAGTGGATTTTGATCCCATATGGCTGATGGATGGGACTCTCTTGCTTGTAGTTGTAGACTCTCTTGGTTCCTTGGTGTGGTGGTTGTCCATCCTCACCTCCTTGTTAGTTGTCTTGGGTGAGTCCAATGAACTGGAGAGAAGGTGTTGCAACTCCACTGAGGCTCAGAGCCCAGCTAGCAAATGGATTGCACAGAGATTCAAGTCTCGGATGCACACTTACTAACCCCAGCACCAATTATAGGTTCTAATAAAAGGGACAGAATAGGCATTTGTAGAAAAGTCACATCTGAGTCCAATTCTGTCTCACTCAGGAGCACAATCTATGGAACAGCAACAATCCCCTAAGTATAGGGGCAATGATTAGTGAAGAAGGATAGTCCATTGATGGACTCTTGATATTGACAATTATACTTATGAGCCTCTTGCTTTTGATTTTGAAACTTTGCCTAGTGTTGTAAAGTGCCTAATAGTTACTTCCTAAAAGCCTCCTTGTTGCTAAAATGTGGCCTCTCTCTAAGACAATCTCAGCATGTAGATGCATTAAGTTCCCCACAGTGAAGGACATGACTCCAGGGAATTAGCCTCCCTGGCACTGAGGGATTACTACCAAGCACCGGCTGGTGATACACCTGGAAAAAGACCTTGAATAAAAGGGGGAAAATGTAAAGACAAATGAGTTCATATGGATAAGAGACTTCAAAGTGAGTTGGGAGGTTACCAGAGAAGTAATGCTTATGCATATCTCAGCAGGATCACATAGACGGCCAAAGTAGACCCTACCCCAAACAGTAGTGCTCTCTGAAGGCTCTGGAGACACCCAGGTCCTACAGTCATGGCTGATATCTCCAGAGTTTGGTGCCTTGCCAGTGGGCTCTACTTTGGAGTTTGCACTTGGTCTTTTATTGATGAGTTGTATGATCTCTTTATATAGAATGGAAATCAAACCCTTATTGGATATGTGGTTTCCTAATAATTTCTCCCATTGAGTGGGCTGCGTTTTCACCTTCTTCATGAAGTTCTCTGAATCACAGAAGTGTTTAAATTTGAGGAGGTCCCATTTATACATGTTTTCTTTGTGGCTTCTGCTTTTGGTGTAAGGTTTAAGTATCCACCACCTACCACTAGATCTTGAACATGTTTTCCTACAATTGCTTCTAGGACTTTTATGGTTTTTCCTTTTATATATATATGTCTTGGATCCACTTGGTGTTAATTTTTGTATAAGGTGTGAGATAGGGCTCCTCTTTCTCTCTTTTGGCTATGGATATCCAATTCTTCCACCACCATATGATGAATACACTCTTCTGCTTGAGCTGGGTGGGTTTGACTGGCTTGTCAAAAATCACTTGGCCATTGATTTGAGGGTCAATTTCTCAACCATCAACTTAGTTCTTTTGGTCTATGTTTCTATCTTTATGCCAGTATCATGCTGTTTTTACCACTGTAGCTAGGTAAAATGATTTAAAAACCTGGAAGTGAGAATCCTCCAACTTCACTTTTCCTTTTAAGATGTTTCTGGCTGTTTAGGACCACATATTCTTCCATGTAAATTTGATAATTGTGTTTTCCATTTATTTAAAAAAATGCTGGTGGATTTTTATCTGGATTGTATTTAATTTATATATCAATTTAGGTAGAAATGACATCTTAATGATATTTAGTCTTCCAACCCCTAAGCATGGAATGTTCTTCCAAGTATTTAGTATTTTTAGTTTCTTTTAGCAATGCATTGTTGCTTTCTGAATACAAGTACATTACATCCTTAGTTAAGTTTATTCCTCAAATTTGTTTATTTTAGTCACTATTATAAATGGAATTTATTTCCTGACTTCATCCTCAGATTGTGTATTACTACTGTATAGAAACACCACTTATTTTTGCATATTGATCCTGTATCCTGACACTCTACTGAAATTGTTAATTCTAGTTGCATTGGTGTTGAGTTTTCAGGACTTTCTAAGTAAAGGATATTATCATCTGCAAAAAGTGGATATTTTACTTCTTCTTTTCTGATTTGTTTGCCTTTTATGCCCTTTTATTGTCTGAATGTTCTAGCTAGAATGTCTATCACTATATTGAACAAAAGTTGTGACTGTGGGCATCCTTGTTTTGTTACTTATATCTGTGAGAAAGCTTTCAGTCTTTCAACTTTGAGGTCAATATTAGCTTTGGGATTCTCAGATATAGCCTTTATCATGTTGAGAAAGTTTCCTTCACTTCCTATCTTTTGTAGTATTTTCAACAAGAAAGGATGCTGTACTTTGTCAAATGCTTTTTCTATGTCAATTGATAAAATCATGTGATATTTCTTCTTTGACTTATTATGTGGTGTATTACACTGATTGATTTTCTTGTGTTGAACCACCCTTGCATACCTGGTATAAAACCCACTTGATCATGATGAATAATTCTTTCAATGTGTTGATGGATACAATTAGAAAGTATTTTATTGAGGATTTTTGCATTTGTATTCATTTGGGAAATGGGTCTGTAATATTCTATTTTTGTAACATCTTTATCTACCTTTGGTGTTAGGACAATATTGGCTTCATAGAATGAGTTTGGTAGTGTTTATTCTTGTTCAGTTTGTTTGAAGAGCAAATAAGATTCATATGTGACAAAAGTACCATCCACTTGTAAATGTTATTAATAGGAGAAAGGTGGAAAGAGGAAGGATGTTGGGTATATGGGAATCCCCTATATTCTGTATGTGACATTTTTGTAACCTAAAACTACTTTGACGTCAAAATGAAAAGAAAAATAAGACATTGGGGTAAAAATGGAAGAAAATGTCACTGTACATTCAAAAGAACAGATCTTGCAGTGATGAAAGAAATAATGTCAAAAATTGTTTTAAATATTTTTTCATTATTTTAATTTTCCAAATGCTTTTTAATTTTTTTATTTTATTTCTTATTTTTAAAACTGTCATAATTTCTTTTTCTTATTAATTATATTTGATTATTTTTTTGTCTTCATTTTTGAAGAAATTTTGGATCACAGAAGTGTTACAACTATGACAGGGGAGGATCATTCGTTCAGGGTGTCAGTGATGGGGTATACGTGGAAGGAGGTTCACCTGGGGCTTACATATAAAGCATATAAATGTCTTCAAGTGTTCAAGGGGCATTGTCATGGTGTTTGGAGTTTCACACAATAACCAAAATAATATCGAATTCCCATCCTGGGGAGGTCTGCCACATTCTCTAATGGAACAGCAAGAGTCCCCCCAGTACAGGGGCAGTGACTAGTGAAGAATGATGGAACATTGATGGGCCCTTGATATTGATGACTGTACTTATAAACCTTTACTTTTGAAATTGAAACTTAGCCTAGTATTGTAGAGTGCCTAAGAGTTACCTCCTGATAGCCTCCTTGTTGCTCAAATATGGCCTCTCTCTAAGCTGAACTCAGCAGTACCTTCCCCCCAGCATGGGACATGACTTTGGGGGATGAGCATCCCTAGCACCGAGGGAGTACTACCAACCACCAATAGGCAATGCAACTGGAAAAAGACCTTGACCAAAAGGGAGAAAGAGTAAAGACAATGAATTTATATGGCCAAGAGGCTTCAATATGAGTTAGGAGGTCATTCCAGAGGTTACGTTTAAACCTATCTCAGAAAGATCTCATTGACTTTCAAAATAAAGTTTGCCTCAAATAGCAGAGACATTCAGACACTATAGACAGGGTTTACAGTTCAGAAGTTTGATGTCCTGCCTGTGGGCCCTACTTGGGAATTTTTACTCCCCAGTGTGAGAGTTGGACTCAGTTGTGGTTTCCCTACACATGGCTCTTCTGCCCCTTCTATTTGAACTTATAGTTAGTGCTAGAGTTGGTATTTGTATATCCAAGAGACTTAAATCTTTGGGTTCTCCATGTGCCAGCTGGGCCCTGAATCTTACCAGAGTTGCAACACCTACTCTCCATTTCATTGGACTCACCCAAGACAACTAACAAGAAGATGATGATGGACAATGAGCTTCCCAAGGAACAGAGAGAGTCTGCAACTGCAAGGAAGATAGTCCTATCCATCTGCCCCATGGGATCTAAACCCCATACCAATTAAAGGTGGAATGGGCATCACCAACCCCAAATCCTCAGGAATGGAGCATGAATGATGGACTAGAGTAGACTTAATGGTATTCCAGTATAAATTATTGTGATTCTAACAATGGAAGAACTTTTTCATTGATGTGGAGGCAGTGGCCACTGGATGTTCTGAGGGGAGGGAGAGGGCCAAACAAGTGTAATATGGGGACATTTTCATGACTTGGGAAATGTCCTGAATGACACTGCAATGACAGATAGAATCCATTATATATCTTGTCATAAGTTACAAAATTGTGTGAGAGAGTGTAAACTACAATGTAAACTAGAATCCATACTTAAAGTGGCAATGCTTTAAAAGGTGTTCATCATTTGTCATAAATGTACCACACTAATGAAGTATGTTGTTAATGTGAGAAACTGTTGGGAGCAGGGCAAATGGGAATCCCCTATATTTTTTTATGTAAAATTTATGTAATCTAAGCATCTTTAAAAATACATATAATAATAATAATAATACAGAGATCTAAAATATACCTCCTACCCAGACACCCAGATTAAATTTTTTTAACATTTTGCCACATTTTTATATCATTCTATCATCTATCAATCTTTCTTTCATCATCATCATCTATCTATATCTACATGTCTGACTGTCTGTATGTCTACCTATCTCTTTATAAATATTTGTGAGTATGTCACGTATGTCATGTTCCTTTAATATTTAATGCCTCTGTCATAATATCATGGCTTCTAAATCAAGTGTTACAAAATGTGTTTGCCTAAAGAATGTACATTTATTGTCTCATGGTTTTGAGGCTAGGAGAATTTAAAAAATCAAAGCTTGAGTAAGACCATACTTTCTCCTAGAAGACTGTGACATTCTGGATTGTTTGCCAATGATCCTTGGGTTCTTAGCTTTGCTGTCACATATCAATGAACATAGCAGTGTATTTTCCTTTACCTTCTGGGTTCTATTGACTTACAGCTTCTCCTCCTCCAGGAGACTTTCTCTTCATAAAGTAGCCAGTAATAGGATTAAGGGACAATTTCAGTTGGGCCACAATTCAGCAAAGAATAACATCTTCAAAAATTTCTCTATACAATGATTTTAGACTCACAGGATT
Source organism: Cabassous unicinctus (assembly GCA_029593785.1). Classification (NCBI taxonomy): domain Eukaryota; kingdom Metazoa; phylum Chordata; class Mammalia; order Cingulata; family Chlamyphoridae; genus Cabassous; species Cabassous unicinctus. The sequence continues at coordinate 7,589 of JAQZBX010071181.1, read as the reverse complement.
GGATTAAGGTTTAAAACATGCTTCTTTTGTAGGGGTGGGTGTCAGGGGGAATATAATGCAACCTACCAGTTCCTCCATGTATATTTCCTCAGAACAAGGATATTAACTTTGTAACCACATTAAGAACAATTATCAAGTTCAAGAAACTGAAAATTGATAGAATGCACACAGTTTACATTCAATTTTTTTCAATTGTCCCAATAGTTTTACTTGGGCAATATTTTCTCCATTAACAGATCTGGTCCAGGATCGATTTAATTTTCATTGTCTCAGCTCTTTCTCTTTTTTAATTGTGGTAAGATGTATACAATATAAAATTTTGCAGCTCAACCATTCCTAAGAATATAATTCTGTAGTGCTAATCACATTAAAAATATTGTGTTATGATCAAAACCATCCATTGTAGACTTTGATCAACCCCAAAGAGCCTGCACAAATTCTGCATCAACTCCCTGTTTAGTCTCCTGTGAACCCCAGTGATAAGTTCTCTACTTTCTGTCTCTATGCATTTGGATGATACTAGTTATTTCATAAAAGTGGATTCTTATACTATTTGTCCTTTTATGTATTGCTTACTGATGTGTGCTATTTCTCTTTCACACACATGTACTGAAAGAAAAGCTCTGGTTTGTCACACTGTCTTGTTTATTTTAAAAGATGTAATTTCACTACAAATGATACTCTATTACCACATATTAAATGATTAAGGATAGAATTCTGATTTACTATCATTTTTAAAACTTAAGCATATAGGTTAAATTATTGTTCTGAGACCATTGTGTGAAAAATGGTGATCAAACTTTTTTATTAAATCCTTGAATCAAGGGAGAATATCACATTCACTACATAATAGGTTAAGAATGGGGGACACATTGAGAGAAACATCCTGATGTGAGTTCTTAAGTGTCATGGAATAAGTCCTGATAAGCTACCTCTTGTCTTCATAAATAGGCTGTTTCCTGAGATGAACAAATATTTGCCCAGACTTATTGGAACATTTGAATTTCCTAAAGCAACAATGAAGTTATTTATTGGTTTGCATTCTTATACTCCTGTGGAGGAATTTAATGAAATACATACTTATGCTGATGTGGTAATTCTCTGTTTTCATTGCTACCTTGTGGTTATTAACCAGTAAGAGATGAAGTGTAGATTATTTATTTTTAGTGGATGTGATCAATTCAGATCTGCACCACTCTTTTATATGGCATCATTGTATATTAAGTTTCCTGTCATTGTCTTTTAACCTTCTGTATGTGGCAGGTTTTTCTCTATTTTTTGTTAGATGATTGTTCGTATGGGACAATAGCTGTACAAAGCATGTAAAAATGTGGATGACACAGTTAGGAGCACTGTAACAGAGACAAATTATAAAAGAATAATTAAGATTTTTTTATTCTACTTTTATCTAATCCAAGATCAAACACTCTTAAATCAGATCAAGAGGAGAAATTCTATTTCAAATTGAAGTAATAAAAAGAATCAGATATTGCTCTATTAACAAATTTATCTGATCTCTTGATTTTCAAAAGTTATTTCCAGGTTCTTTTAGTGATATTAAAGAACTCAGAATATTGTGTAAGTATGTAAGCAGAAGATTCTCCCCGATGATTTCCCTTGTTCTGCCTTAAGAGGAGAATAGTATATCAGAAGTTTTGTTGTTTAAAACCAGTTCTTGTTCAATTCTCTGTACATAATGGGGGTGAAATTTGTAATTAATGTCATTATCTATCATACTTTTGAAATCTTAAATGATATCATAGGATTTTTTCCACTTATAATTGTTTGAGTAAATTATGAAGTTAAGAGGATTTAGAACAGAAGAAAGTGGCATAAATTTCCATTTTAGTTTTTGGTAGACTGTCATATGCCCTATAAAGCCATGTTCAAGTCCAAAACCCCAGGCCTGTGGTTTTAGTAACAATGAATTGTGAGTTTCATAACATATGTATAAGTCAAATATATAAAAAATTGTCAAAATGCCTTGAGTGGATAACTGGAATTATATTATTGTAATATTCTTATACCAATTCTGAAGTGATATCAAATCAAATGAATGTAAATATAGATGAGTTACACTTGGATACAAGGTACCCTAAGGCAAAAACCAATATCAGAAAACAATAATTATAATTAACAAGTTAGAGAAGAAGATAAAAATGTGATTAATAAATCAAAATGAAAACCAAAAATTAGTAAGAGTAAACAAAGCACAAATAGGTAAAATAGATAAAAAGTAGCAATATGATTTAATTAATCATAAACATGTGAATAATTATAATTCAAGTTAACAGTATAAAAAATAATTGAAAGGAATAGATTCTCTGAAAGAACTGAAAAGCAAGACCCAAATTTATGTAGTCATCAAAATTACATTTTAATTATAAACATATTGAAAATAAAGGTATAAAGATATATAATTGGACCACTAATTGAAAGAAATCTAAAATAGTTAAATTATTAATTTAGTATCAGAAATGTCAGACTTCTGAGCAAAACATTGACATGGGTAATATTAGACAGAAGGCCACAGGTTTGGAGATCAGATGACAGTTTCTGTGAAATCCCCAGGAGAAGCTGGCTAGCTGAAGTAGTGATGAAAATTCTCCCTACTGAGTGCTGAAATTATCACTTCTTCTTTTACAGCCTTCAACCTATTGGATCAGACTTCTCTCATTGTTGAAGATAATCTCCCCAGTTAATTGAGAATGTAATCAGGCAGAGATGCAATCAATTTCCTGGTGATTTAAATCCAAGAAATATCCATTTGGTAACAATAAGGTCACTGCTTGTTTGACCAAAAACTGGACAGTATAATCCAGCCTAATTGACACATGAAATTAACCCTCATGGATCTATACCTTAAACTCTTTAATTGTAGAAGTGTTCTCCATTTTTCCTTTTAGTGCTCTTAATTTTGTTTTTATTTTTGATTTTTTCCTTTTATACCCATAAAATTTCTGTGGAATTTATTAGATTGACTATTTCATGTATGTCATGGTAAAGTTGAATATTTTTATTAAGAATTTGGTCTCCAAATTGGATTGTTCACAATGGGATATCAAGTGATGTGTAAAGAGTGAAATTTAAGAATTTCTGTTTAAATGTATTTTGTTGCCATTTTAATAAAATAACATTATTATTAACACATCACTTGCTACACAATGCTTTTCTACAAAACAAACATAATAACAAAGAAATGCATAGTCGTATATGAGGGAACAGAGTATTATTTGACTGAAAATGTTATGTAAGAAAAAGTTTCCAGAGAGAATAATAGTTTGGAAAGTAAAGTAACTGACCATTTAACTATCACATCAGCACCTTCTGATAATAATAATAAGAAAGTTAACCGAAGATAGTCTTCTGGTTGTAATTATTAACAATCATTTACAAAATTTACAAATCTAGTAATTGAAGCTGTCAGAGTTAATGATTTTTTCTGCAAGATTTCATGTGTTTGGGAAATTATCCAAGAGGCCAAATCATGTTGTCATACACTGTAGCTACAGTGCATAATTCAAAGTTTAATATAGGAATAAGGGCCATAATATATGAAGCATGTATAAGAAAATCTATGTAAAAACATAATTTCATTGTTTTATCTTGTAAATATATTAAAAATTGCATTTTAATATATATGGTAATATAAAAGAAAAACTATTTTTGTTTCTTGAAATAGAGATTTTAATGCTTGCAGACATGTCATCTTAATCTTAAACTTTCTCAACATAGCAGTGGTTTTTCATTTTATAAATGCTAAGATTGAATTTGAGTAATAATAATTTAATTTACAATTTTTGTGCCACATTAAAAATCCAAGGAAAGTTTTCATTGTTCTCTTTGACTAACCACAACTTTCACAGATTCTTCTTTGCATTCAGTTTTCAGATGTCAATTTAGTTCATCAAAGTTGGCAATGTGAAAGAAAGTTAATTTTGAATCATATTTTAACTAATGTCATCAAAATGAGAATGACTTCAAATAATTATCCTTTTTTACTCAATAAGTATTCTCCTCATAATTTGCCTTACAGTCTCCTTTATTTGCTTGTTTCTAAGACTGTAGATTATAGGATTAAGGAAAGGAGGTGCTATAGAGTAAAACATAGAGGAGATCATGTCCTGACTTGTAGGTGAGTAGGAGGTTGGCTTCATATGCAGAACAGCACCTGAGCTAATAAAGAGGGCCATCACAAGGATGTGAGGGACACAAGTGGAAAAGGCCTTTCCTTGCTCTCTACTGGTTGGAAACTTGAGCACAGTGGGAAATATATGAATATAAGACATGATGATGAAGGCAAATCAGCCACCACCCAACAGCACCACAGAGATAAAAATTAAAATTTCGTTACTTAAGATCTCAGAGCAAGACAGCTTCAATAGAAAGGGAATGTCACAGACGAACTGATGAACCACATTGGACTGACAGAATGACAGCCATAATATGTTTCCAGTGTGGATTCCAGGGTAGGCAAGACCAGTGAGTACAGTGGCCACATTCATCTGGACACAGACCCGAGGGTTCATGATCACAAAGTAGTACAGGGGCTGGCAGATGGCCACATAGCAGTCTGGGCCATGATGGTAAGGGACAATAGCTCTATGCAACCAAACAATAGCACAGAGAAGATCTGTGATGCACATCCAACCCATGAGATCACCCTGTTGTCAAGCAAGAAGATGACACATGCCTTGGGAATAGTGACAGAAATGTAGCATATGTCCAGCACAGACAGATTCCTAAGGAAGAAATACATTGGGTTGTAAAGATTTGAATCCAATGTGATTACTGTGGCAATGAGAAGTTTCCCCATCAGTGTTGCCAAATATATTAGCAGGAATATCATTGAATGTAAGACTCTGAGCTTCCACACATCAGAAAATCTTGTAAGCAGGAATTCATTCAGTCACTACGGTGGAATTGGGCATCTTAGGAAAATTTTTCTTGGCCATGAAGAGTCAAATAATCCTTAAGAAACATGGAGGTTCAACATGTAGAAGGAATTAGCCCAAGGACATTTATAGAATCACGTTAATACATTTTTATTCTCTTTGTTTTGTTCAAGAGATTGTAATATAATGTTTCCTCTGCTCCTTTTGTCTTCCCTGTTTTTGACATTTCTTTCCAAGATAGGGGAGAGCAGAAAATATAATCTTTAAGGGTTTATGCTTATGTTTGCATATATTTCTATCACTTACTTGTTATAATATGGATCTATTGGAAGTTAAAGGATTGCCTGGAAGATTAAAATATTTAATATAGGTAATTTCTATGCATCCCTGTCTCTTTAGTAATGTTCCATGAAAGTTAATATTTATGATTATATGATGACTCTGCAGAATCTTAATAGAGATGGGAGATTACTATTTATTCAGAACATCTAAAAATTTTATAATCATTTATAATCCATTCTGTGACCACTAAATGACATCATACATTTCTCATGCTTCTCCATGTAGTCCTTGAATTTACATAGGTGCTTAGTTTTCTCTGTTAAAAAAAAAATCACTTATAGCTCTTGATAGGTAGAGATTACTTTTGAGAAAAAGTATTTATATATTAATAATATCAGCTTTATTAAATTTAATGTATTTATTCTTCTATTTTATGTCAAATACTGTTATGTTTTCCCATAAAATCTGAACATATTTCAAAACTTGAATAAGTTGAGATATAAAGGCATTGCTTGATGTGTGAGTTGTTAATGGATGTTGTATCACACCTTTTTCTTCATAAAGTTCCCTTTCACAATCACTCTTTTTGAAACCCTTACTTAACCCTCAAGTACAGAATATTTTCCCCAGAAATTCCTACAGCTGTCTGCTTTCTTTGTTGCCTTGAAATGACAGAATGTACTTTGCACACTTGCTTATTTAGCACTTGTTAATACTCATTTTGATGCAATTCCCATTCCTGTTCTGGTGTTCCCTTTTTCTCCTGAGAAACATAACTACTTCTAGAGAACCTCTGCTATCTGTAAGAATGGAGAACGTCTGTCACTTTCAGACTGACCTCTGGATCTCAAGAATAAAAATTCTCTCTTTGTTCCTCTTTACTTCCAGACCCTTCAAAAACTAATTCAAAAAGTAATTGTTTTATGCCAACAAGTTTACTGAAATCTTACTGATAGCATTGTATGATGAACCTGATTAAAATTGCTAACTTCAAAATTTATAGAAAGCTCTTACCCATTGAAGCATACTTCATGCAGAAGTTAAAATATTAAAAATAATTGCTTAATGGTTTCCTCACTAAATTTCATATCACACTACTTCTACCATATTACAACAATGCAACAGGATTTCATAGTTGGGATACAGAGTGAACACATTTTATTTCACAATCAGCAATCAATTGTAGGATTCTATCTTGAATTTATAATATTTAAGCAGAGAAGAGTTAAATCTTTGCCAACTACAGGAGAGTATATGTTTTATAGCTTGACTCTGCCATTTATTTTCTGTGTAACTATGGATAGCCTCACATACATTTTTACTATCAGTTTTAATTTCTGCAAATGTAAAAATGCCTACTTCATGAATTTAACATTTGTAAAATGGAGATTCTTATAATAGTACCTATGCTAATGAAAAATCAATTATTGCTAAGAATTTTAAAAAGTAGGGCTAAGCACTACATTTCTTCCTACTCCAATTCATATTACTGTTATTTTTCACAAAAGAAAACAAAGAAGTAAAGGAATGCCAGCACTATGAATTTGCTAATGCAATTTTCTGTTAAAAGAAGGATGACAGTATAAAATTTTATACACAGTAAATAGAGATTGTAAAACTGAGACTATTCTTAAATAGTACACAGGTTGCAGAAGGTTAACTGACAAAGTAAAGTTCTTCTGGGATAACTAGATTATTACTCATCAAATTGTAAAAGCAAATGATTTTTTGCCTTTTCTGCAAAGGCTTAGACAATTAGAAGATATATTTTGGAAATTAATATATTTATTTGTTTATTGATTGATTGAGACTTCCTTGTAATCTTTAATTTATTTGCAATAATTATATTTAGAGATATTTTTGGTTGAATTATATTCAGACATTTGTCTGGAAGCTGTGAAACATCATTAAGAACTAATGTTTCATGGTTTTCATGATATGTTCTGAGAATTCCCCAGAATTGTACCTGAAGCATCAGGATCATGGGTCTACTTTACTTATATGACTATTCACTTATTCACTAAGTACAACTGACTGAAAAAAGCAGAGTGTAGGGTAAAAAGAAAATATGAAAATAATTATTGAAAATTTTAATTGATTTGCAATAATATACATAAATCATTGTTTATATTCTTTTTAGGTAAAAAAACCCATCAGAATTAGATCTGTTTAATTATAAATTTAAATTAGCATTTTGCATACAGAAAATCTGGTCACTTTGCAGAGCTGCTCCTGCCCTGCTCCATCTGGTTCTGCAATCAGCTCAGTCTTTGCTTCCATGTACAGCTATCAATTCTGCTAAAATGGTTTGAATTGAGTTTATTGTTACATTGAATTAAAGTGAAGTGGTTGTTTCATTGTACATATACCTTGTATATTTATATATTTTAAAATAATTGTCCCTATGAGTTT
>JAQZBX010071180.1:0-15285 GCA_029593785.1 Cabassous unicinctus | reverse complement strand
AAAAGTGATAACTAGTTCCAGGCCATGTCAAAACCCAGCAAGGCAAATTTTCTTGCCTCCACTTATTTTCTCCTTTAATTATTCAAAAGTTTGAAAAGGAATTTCTCAGGTCCTCACACAGACTCAAGTTCACACAGTCAGTGTCTCAGGGAGATGAAAGTTGACAAAGTGGCAAGCTGCTTGTCCAGTTTCCTTGTACTCCACTGGTATTATAGTCCTTTCAGGCTTTTCTGGGAATGGATCCTGAAAATTATCTCAGTTGTAGCTGAGTCAACTTGGTCACTTCTATAAGTTAAGTTTCAGTTTTGCATTATATTACAGAAAACCCAACAACTGGATTAAACTACATGGGAAATTATATTTCTTCTACATAAAGGAATTCTGGTTGTAGGCTGTTCAAGGTGGGTGAGGTGTTTCCATGAAGAGCATTATGTTTTTCTGCTCCCCTTCCTAAGAGCATGGAGCCTTTGTCACAACCATTTTGCAGAGAGAAGGAAGAATGAGTGACAAGGCAAATGGGCATATTTTGGCTCAGTCTGGGACCAACAGCTTCCACTGACATCTGCTGAATCAGACTGATCATGTTTCAGCTATGATGGAAGGAAAGCCACAATAAGAGTGGACATAATGTGGATATTGGAGGAACACAACCAGTTACCTGTCCCCATGAGCTTTAGCAATTGCCCAAGTTTATTAATCCTTGTTATGTGTTGCTCACTTTTCCTTCAATGACCACATTAATGACCTGGAACTAAACATTGAAAAGTTATCACCTCTTTTGCACGCCTTGTCACTGTACATGTCTTGGCTACTATCTACACTTTCTGAAATATTAATTCACTTTAGAACCGAATGAGAAAGTAGAGACTGCCTACTGCTTCCTTCTTAGCCCAAATGTATTTTAACCAGGGAGAAGGAGAATGTGCCCAAGTAAAAGCACTATACTTGTCCAAAACCACTATCCAGGTGTCTTCAGTGAGATGGGGGTTATCCTTACAAAAGCACTTGGGGAGGGCATTTGGCAGGGTCCCTGCACTTGGATAGCTATGTTTAGAAGTAACAATTTACAAATGGGTGCCCATATTAGTGCTAGTTATAGTGTGGGTTAATTTTCACATCTATTGATGTTAATAAACACCAGGTGGTGTATGTAGGATATTTGTCAGGAGGGACAATGATATGTAGCAAATACCTTCTCACCTAAGAGGACAGGAAGAGGACCTCATATCTGTTTAGAAGATAAGAGATATGGAGAAGATGTGACCACCATCTAATGGCCAGCTGATTGTGGCAGCACAATTTAAAAATACTCAACTTTGGGTATAGGCATATTGGTTCATGGGCTCTCGGAATTAAATATAGAGATACCGACATCCCTGCTTTCAAAGGACTCTCCATTTAGTGGTTATTCATCCAGAGAGTAAGCCAAACACTTCTCAGACTGACACAGAAGAACCAAAGTGAGCATCTGAAAAGATATATGATTGTCTATAGCAGTATCCCATAAAGGACAGCAATGTCCTCACAGTCTTCCTGTAGATGCTTACCTACTTTTTATTATTGTCAAATGCAGCTGTTTTATTTCTACCCTCTTTTTCAAAAGTAAAAGAAGGTAAATCAGTAAATTATTAGGAAAAAAATCTTACACTGAAAAACACATGGTTACAAAGCCCAGAGGATGGTACACAAGAGGCCTTTGTTTTCACAGCCATTCATTCTATCTTACATGAGGCCCCCAGACAGATGTCAGGACCCTCCTTTCTGACTCCCTCTGTCACCATCCACAGGCCTATCAATCTACACACATTTCTGCCTTCCACATCCCATCTCCCTTCCATTCTAGGTAATGGTCTTAGTCTCTGAGCTTCATATGTTTTTCACCCTTGATTGAGGCAGAAAATGGCTTTGGTTTCCTTACCTTCAGATAAATGTATTCAAGCAAACAAAACTGCATTTGAAAATGTGGACTTATCTACTTTTCCTTTCAACAGTTACTTTTATTCTTACCTTTTCCATTCAGGTAGCAGAAAGGATGTCTTATAGGATCAATTGTTACAAAATAAACAAAAGCAAAAAAGTGGTCAGTCCACAGCTTCAAGTTTAAAATAAATTTCAGAAAAAACATATCATCACCAATAGTTTGAGTTTGAAAGTTTGTTAGACCAAAGACAAGTCCCCATGTGTCAGGACATGAGACTGACACAAGAATAGAAACCCTGATGATGTGGGATATTTTCCCCTGCCCCAGAAAAGACAAGAAACTTTAGACCTGGAGAAGGGCAGAGTAAAAGGAGGATCATGAGCAATAAATAGTGTTGAGGGTTCTTTATATAGACTGTGCCCGGCTGACAAAGTCAAGCCCTGGGAGATGTGATGATTGGAGAATTCCATTGTTTACCCTGAAAGAGGAGAAGCTCCATGGAGTTTCCTCCCACCACTGAGCAGAGGTAGTAGAATGGAAGAGGCTATGGGCATAACCTCCTCATGGAGGAAGCTGAAAATAATAGAGACAGATGCAGCATCTAAGATGCTCTATGGCTGAGTAAAGGTTTTCACCTATGGATATCAGACTGAACCACTCATCCAAGACCAAATGGAAAGTTGATGTTGAGCAGGTGCATACTGGAAGAACACCACTCCCAGCAGGTTTAATCATTTTCAGATGCCTGCTGAAATACTGAACTCTACTTTTATCTTCCCCTGTTGTGATGCTACATAAAACCCTGAAGAATAAAAGACAGTGGGCCAAGAGGTCAACATGAGGCAGGGCTCTGGTGCTAGGCAAAATGGGATCCATTGTAAAAATAATGTAATGTGTTGGAGAAAAGGAACACAATTATCCTTTTTGATCACCTGGATTCAGACTAAACTATTGTAGATGATGCATTAATGTTTATTATCTCTTACAATGACAGTTACTGGTAAATAGTTACTGTCTCTTTCTCCCATCTTTCCAAAGAACACATCCCAGTAGGAGGATGAATGAGGAGGAATCTCTGTCCTGCCTCCATGTCACCCATCAAGAGATCTGTGTGTCTACACTTAGCTGCCCATTCCATACCCTGCCAGATGCCCCCTTCTCTCTCAACTGTGAAGGTCTTTCCCACACCACAGAATGGGTCCAGCCCCTGCGTAACTGCATGAACACGGACCCACAGTTTCAACCTCTCTTCTACAAGGACAGTACAATGGTTTAAGTGAATTTTGTTTGGTGCTTTGTCATCCTGCCTTTCCTGGTCATAATTTCCTCATTTAAGTGAACACCACAGTCCATTCTGCCCTTGATAAAACTACAACTAGCAAGGCATGTACCTCCATATGTTCCAGATGATAAGAGCCACCCTCATCTTCCCAAAATGGCTTAGGTGCTTTTTCACTTTGCACCACATAGTTTAAAACTGTCAATCCCAGCAGCCATGTGAAAATTCCACTCTTACCCTGGACCCACTTATTTTTCTGCTCACCACTCCCTACTGTCTCATGTAGTAGCCTTGGTTAGGTAAGCATTGGGCTCCTCTGCCACCCTCATTCTTCCCTCCTCCCAGGATGTTTGCTTTAATAAAGCTGACTTTTCCTGCATTCTCAGTTCTCTGGATATCTGTATTTGCATCTCATCACCACAGATCTTCCACATAGGACCAAAAACAATTCATGCAGTGAGCAGGGTGTTTTGATGCTGCCCTGTAGTGATCAGATGGGAATGCCTTTATGCTGCTTTTGATTTACTACCCTGCTGTCCCAAGTGGCTAGCACTATTTGAGAAGGCTCCACCACCTGATCGCAATCATTGGTGCTGTTTTGGCAGCTGACTTTTGTGTTTGTCAGATATTGCTTAGGTTACTCACACCAAATTGTGGATCCATTAAAGGCTTGGGAACCTGCACAGAAGCACAGATGATTTCCTGGAGAACACTTAAATCTGTCACTGGTCTTAGCAGGGAAAGAAGTGGGACAATGACCAATATTACTCCCCCAAAAAGAGCACAGCCCAGGGTGATACCAGTGAAAATTTGTATAAATGAATCAGCTGCTTTCCTACAAAGATATAGAGGCCCACATAAATTATGGGATGGGCTATTTCCAGGTCTGTGTGCCTTAGGCACTCAGGGGGTAAAGACACATGGGCCTGCTGTTAGTTGTGTATGTCAATTACCCGTAGGCCTGAGGATGACTCTCTATCGAGATGGGAGACTCCAAGTTCATCCTTTCTGAGCTTCATCTGCCAGATCATGACCAAAGGTAGTATACTGTTCCTGGCTTTAAGGAGTATTTCCTCTACCACAATACATGGCACCCCTCTGGCCAGAGGGGCACAAGGGTCTGTGATCCTTATGTTACTGCAGTCTTCACTGCTGTCATTCTTTGTCCCCTACACAATAGGTTATATAGGGATGAAATTTTGGCATGTGGAGGCTAGTGATCTCATGGGCACATGCAAAGGACCCAAGCACTTTGTGCCACCTCCACCTAAAACCCATGATGTGGTTTCCTTCCTACTGAAGAAATGTAAGACACCAATGCAATGTTCCTGGGCTTTGTAAAGTGCTGCATCATATCAGGATAGGGCCTGGGCACTTTGCCCAATGTCCCAGCTTCACTAATGTCAATACCTGGAGATCCTATTGGGGCACACTAGAGAGAGAGGTTGCAGAATACAAGACAGGACAGAGGATCACCTAACCTTTGCTGTTAATGACCTACAATACAAAGAAACCAGGTTAGAGAGGATATGGAAACCAAAACTAAAAATTTTACCAGACGAGAAATTCAAACTATTAAGGATTTTATTCAGCAGGAGAGTGAAACAGTGTCTGACTCAACACTGGGTCCTCATTAGTAATCCCCCAGGAGATGTGACAATTAGCAGGTATTGCTATAGACTCCAAATCACCAAAGACTGTGAACCTCTCATCTATTAAGTTAATAAAAAGACACAATGGTCCATAATGGGATATACTGCCAAGGTAATGCCCACTGGCAAACAATTAATGAGTCCTGATTGTTACTTAAAAAATTTGAGATAATGCAATGGGCATAACATTTCTTTGAGCATTCAGACAAAAGAGGTCCAGAGTTTTTCACCCTGTGGGAGTCCCTATTTGATACCAAGATATGGAAAGTTTTCTCAAAGGGAAACGTCTCCCCTCAACTTACTAGGCAGATTTACTCATCCTAGTTTGCAAAGCTTATACTATTGGTGATGTTTTGGATGACAGGATATTGGGAGACTTACATCAGAGTCAGAGGTCCTGGCTTCTCACGACCAGACCACCACCCTACAGGGGGCAACATTGTGCCTCCACTAGAGGGCCACCACCTCCTTCTCCTTCTGCATATTAAGGCTTAATCCCCTCCCCTCAGAAATTAAGACTATTGGAACAGTTCTTATTAAACAGTGCCACCTAGTGTCATTGTTTGTTCTCACTTTCCCTACTTGGGTATTGATGCTTTAACAAGTCACCTGGAATTCGATCAATTCCATGACCCCTTTTATGGCCCATGCCAAATGAGACCCTTGTGAAATAACCTTTATTAATCAATGCCACAATATCAACTGAAACAAAGTACTCTGGCCTATAATCCAAGTTCTCCTCAAAGAGGAAGCCATTCATTATACCTACTATCTCCCCAAACAATAGCCATATTTGGCCACCTCTTAAAGCCTTCACCTATGAAGGATGATTAACCATCAGTTTTACCAAACTTAATAAAAATGTTCTGCCAATCAAAGCTCCCATTTATAAGATCATTTAATTAATAAAGTATATATATAGGAGCACAAATATTTGCTTTGCTGTTACTGACTTGGGTGACATGGTTTACTTAGTGTCAATACCTAAAAAACACTAACTGTTACTACTGGACCTTAACAAATGGTTCTTGTTTTCACATTTCACATTTTTAATGAGAATAAGGACAGACACTATATCCCTGAGCATCATTGTATGAATTTGTACCCAGCAAAGCTATTATATTTTAATTTATTATAATTTGCCATTCTAACTATGGTTCTAGTTAGTGTAACTTCTGGTAAATGAAAAATGTGAATAAAGTACATGTTGGTGGTAGGAAATCATATTTATAGACAATATCAATTTAGACAAAAATACCAGGAGGGAGGAGAGACTTATAATACAAACTCAGCATTTAAACACAATAACTTCCCCCCCAGCATGGGACATGACTCCTGGGGATGAGCCTCCCTGGCACCAAGCCTTTGCTACCAATTACCAACAGGCAATGCAAGTGGGGAAAAAAAGATCTTGACCAAAAGGGGGAAAGGTAAAGACAAATGAGTTTACATGGCCAAGACACCTCAAATTGAGTCAGAAGGTCATTCCAGATGTAATGCTTATGCATGACTTGGCAGGATTTCATTGACAGCCAAAGTAGATATTACTCCAAATAGTGAGGCTCATGAGGGCTCTGGAAACATCCAGACACCATAGTCAGGGCCGATAGCTCAGGAGTTTGGTCCCTTGCGAGTGGGTCCTACTTTGAAATTTATGCTTCTCAGAGTGACAGAGTGGGACTCTGTTGTGGTTTCCCTACACATGACTCTTCTGTCCTTCTATTTGAACTTATAATTAGTACTAAAATTGGTAGGTGTACGTACAAGAGACTTAAATCTTTGGGCTGACCATGTGCCAGCTGGACTCTGAATTTCAATGGAGTTGCACCACCTACTCTCCAGTTCATTGGAATCACACAGGGCAACTAACAAGGATGATGGATAACCAACATACCAAGGAATCAAGAGTGTATACCACTGCAAGCAAGAGAGTCCCATCCATTGGCCATATGGCATCAAAGCCCCCCTCAACTAAAGGTGGAGTGGGCATCAACATCCCAGAATCCTCAGGATTGGGGAATAAATATGGACTAAAGAAGATTTACTGCTATTCTACTTTAGACTTGTGATTCTAGCAGTGGAAGAAATATCACTGATGTGAAGCAAATGAATCACACAGAGAAGCATCCATATAAATCAGACAGAGAAGCATAAGATCATAAGCACAAATGTTTAGTTCATACCTGGAGGGGGAGATTTTCTCTGGTGAGTAAAATAACAGTGAAACTTCCTCCCATGGGCCCTAGGACATTTGCTGAGAGTGTGCAGGATTTGGGCTTGCAATGCCATGCATGTTGACCCTCTATATGAACAGGTTAAGATGCCAATTGTGATTCTTTAGGTTTTACCCACTTTACTCTGCCAATTGTTGCTGCAAGTGGTATATCTTTTGAGAAGCTTACATACAGTTTTGCCATCAGTCCTCATGAGAATATGAAGATTGACTGCAGTGTTCCATGGGTCTGTTGCATAGTGCCCTGTGACACTATGAAAAAACACCAGTTTAGAGGCAGTGTCCACTGTAGAGGTAAGGAGACATAGCCAAAATGAGCTGGTTAAGCCACAGGTTCTTCAGCAGCAGTGTGCTTCCATCCACTTTGGGGACATGGCCAGGTGATGTAGCAGACACCTTTATTGTTTTAGAGGCTGTACCAACTGACCATGCCAATAAGTTAAATGCAGTGACACCATGTGAGATAGTTGCAGCCTACTTAAAATGAATGAGAGAGTCTGTTAACACTGTGGTCCAATACCAATTTTTATAAGTTGCTTTATTTGTTGTTTGAGCAAGCCACTTTTTAGCTTGCTTTAATGGAAAGGAGTGTAGAAGGCCCATGTTGGTATTAGCACAGGTTAATGTGTAGCATTTCCTTGCACTGTTGAGTAAAGGTCCTGTATAATCTATTTTCCAGTCCTGTAATGTTATGTTGGCTTTGTGCACATGTCCACTGATGTAAGGCACCATTCATGACCAAAGCTGAGGACAAGCCTCATAATCTTGTATGATCTGAACTAGGTCAAAATATTTGATGGGGATGCCTAGTGCTTTAACCCTGCACCACCCTGTGGCAACTTCCCTATGGCCCTTTTTCTGCAGCCATAGGGCTTCTTCTTCAGTGGTGTGGGGCAGAACAGGTGAACACAAGCTAAAACATCACCTTTTGGTACCTCAGTGGAAAGAATTTTTAGAATTAATGTTGCTTCTTCAGAAACTTTAGTGCTACCTAACGTGGGCTCTGAGTTTCTGGTGACATACAAGCACTTAAAAATTCTAAGGGAATATTAGGTTATACACCAAGAGTAAAGCATATCAGAAATTAGAAATAGCAATTAGAGCCCAGAGCCCAGAAATAAATGTGACTGTTGCAAGAGCTTACAATCTAGGCCCTAATTTCCTTATGAGTATTTTAAATAAAGCTGTTTCTAGAGATCATAACTACAGACTTTAGAAGTAGTTTTGTTTCATTTTACTTTTAAACTTTTACTAAGATCATGTTAATCAACATGTAAAACATAACTTACAGGCTTGCCTAACTTCTACTTTAAAGCCTCTTTTTGTTGAAAATGAGCTGACAAAATGCTCTTTTACAGAAACATCAGAGCAGAACAGCGCAACCAATAAGGGATTTTGGTTGTTTTCGTACCATATCACATTCTTCTTAGAATAACAAAAACTATAAATCAACAATACCATTATGCAGATGAGTATTAGGAGAGAATATTGACAATAAGAACTTAAGTCTTTATGAATTTTATAGAACCCCTAAATCTCTAAATAACATATAAGTAACATTTTCCTTATACAGATTTATCCAACAGAGGTTTAGGAAATTCTTTTAATTTTACAAAAATTCCCAAAATCCTCTCATGTAACTCATAAAATATTAAATGAAACTAACTATATTTTTAAATAAAATTTTATTGAAATGTATCATTCATACATAAACAATAAATGCATAGTATAATTTATGAATTTACTGAACAAACATGACTATCATCATACAAGTCTTACATACATCTCCTTACCAACAAAACCTTGCATTGTTGTGAAAATTTTGTTAAAACTATGACAGAGCATTGTCAAAATATTAGTAGTAACTATAGCTCCTCTCTTACATTTGGTTTATTTTTCCCAACTCCACCCAACTAGTAACATCCTATGTTAATATTATGTATTAGTTATTGTTCAAGAGAAAATTTTTTTCATATTTGTCCTTTTAACCACAGTCTGTCATTCACCTCTGGATTCCCTATGTTATACAGTCCCATGTTTTGTACAATCCATTCACAGTGTGCACTTAGTGGTTCTCATTTTCATCACAGAATTGTGCTATTATTAACTTAGTCAATTTTAGAATTTTTCCATTACTCCCAAAGGAAAAAACCCACACATCCTTATATCCCCTAATGTCATTCCTTAGTAATGAAATGATATCTTCTTGTAAGTGCTGAAAAAATTATTACATTGCTGTTAATTTTTATGCATAATTTATCAGTTGTAACTTTTCTGTATATCACAATATTCTTAGTATTATTCTCCAAATCTTCATCCATCATTGAAATCACTGTTATACATTTCCTTAGATGACTCTATACTTTGCTTTTAATTGTCATTTACATCCACAGACTATCTTTCAACCAAAGTCACATTTAAAATCAGCAGTGTTAGTTATACTTACTATAATGTATTATTCTCAACTCTATTCATTTCCACATATTTACAATTAACTTTATTAATAATGCTACAAACATTAAATATCAGCTCCTATTCTCAACCTATATTATATTTCCTAATAAACTATACTCTAGAGTTTACCTCTGTGAGTTTACTTTTCATATTTAGTTCACATGATTAAGAACATACAATTGTTGTCCTATTGTGACTGGCTTATTTTACTCAGCATAACATCCTTTAAGTTAATCCATCTTGTCATATGCATCCTGATTTCATTTCTTCTTACAGCTGAAGAGTTTTATACTGTATGTATATATCCTATTTTATTCATTCATTCATCAGTTGATGGACACTTGGGCTCTTTCCATATTTTGGCAGTTGTGAATAATGCTGCTCTAATCATTAGTGTACAAATACCAATATTCATATCTTTGTTTTCACTTTTTCTGAATCTATTCCTAGTAATGAGATTGCTGCAACATACACAGTTGTATTCTCTGCTTCTTGAGGAATTGCCAAGCTCTCTTCCACAGAGGCTGTACCATTATACATTCCCACCAAAAGTAAAGGAGTGTTCCTGTTTCTCCACATCCTTCCTTTCTTTAATAATGGCTATTCCATAAGGTGTGAAATGATATCTTATCATAGTTTTGATCTTACTTCACAAGTAGCTAGCAATGTTGAGCATTTTCATATGCTTTTTGGCCATTTGTATTACCTCTTTGGTGAAATGTCTACTCAAGAATTTTTCCCATTTTTATTTGGGTTGTTTGTTTTTCTTTGTTAGGAACAGCATCCAGACCCCACCCTTAAGACACACAGCTGGGATAAAAGCCATGGCTCACTACAGCTAACTGAGAAGGGAGTAGACATCTTCCTCTGGGAAGAGGAAGGATGTGGTGAGGGCAGTTTGTGGTTTCCCATGAGTAAATCTGGCCAGCTGTGAATCTTGGTTCTAGCCAGACAAGAAGCAGGTACAAGGGGACGTTGAAAGTAATACCCCCTTAGAAAGATTCACTGAAAAGTGCCATCTGCTGGCCCTGCTTTTTGGTTTCTCTTGTCCTGAAATCCTGGGAAAAAGTCTACACTCCATTACTGAGTCTCTGGCTTGATTTTGAATAACTTAAGCTGGGCAACATTAAAGACACAATATAATTTGAACCAAAAATCAAAGAAGAACCATGAAAAATAACCTCTAGGCAAGAGAAAGAAATTTACTGTCAGAGTAAATCCACCAATATATTCAGATGCCTAGACATGAGCAAAAACTTACAAGTCTTACTACAAAAGAGGAAAAAATGGACCAGTTAAAGGAGAAACCAAATATACTGGTGATATACAGGATTTGATAAGTAATCAATGATAATCACAGAAATCTCCTAAATCAATTCAAAGAATTGAAGGAAAATATGACTAAAGAGCTAAAGGTTATTAAGAAGACGTTGGGAGGTTGTTCCAGGAAAATGGCATCATTGTAGGTGGGCTCTCCCTAGCTCTTTCACAAAAAAATGGCTAAGAAGGGGCAAAATCCTACCTGAGTTAGCTGTTTTGAGAATCCACAGAGCAGGGGACTTCAGGGTATTGATCTGGAGTGAACTGGAAAAAGAGATAAAGAACACAAGAGAAAACCATGAGTTTCTCAACCCTGTGACTGGAAAGAGTGAGCAGTTAAGCCTCACCCTCAAGGCAAAAAGCTTCTGACAAACCCCTGATTCTCACCAGCCAGTTAGTGGGAGGCAGCATTTTCTGGGAGGAAGAGGGTTCTGGTAAAGGGTGAGGAGTGCTTTTCTTTCCATGGGTTTGGACACCTGAGCACCCTTTGAATCTTGGGAAGGATCCCAGCCAGCACTGAGGCCCAAGGGACAGGGCAACCTGCTCAGGCAGCCTGTCACACCCAGCCACCCTGGGAAAGAAGAACTTGGGAAAGGAGGGGGTGGAGATAGGAAAAAAACTATTCTGGCCACTGAAAGCTATTATTAATAAAATGCCAATTCCCTTAAGGGAAATGGGTGGCAGGAAGAGCTCAAAAAGCTTTCAAAATCCCATTTAGGGTTCCCTGGGAGGAAGAAGGTTCTGGAAGATGGTCAAGAGAGGTATTTTTACAGTGAGTTTGGCCAGCTAAGACCCCTATGAATCTCAGAATGGACCTCAACCTGATCAGGAAAGGGAAAGGGTGATCTGCTCAAACAGGCCCAGCATCCCTGGGAGAGAAAGAAATTAGAATAGAGAGTGGGTGAGGACAGACATGCACCTAATCAACAGGACTCTGGCAAACTGCTAAGATTCTAACATGCCCGAGGGAAGGGGGGCACATTGATTTCTGAAAGACTAACTGACCTAAGGAGAAAGTTAAGATCAGTGGAGGAATTTCCACCTTGAATTTACAAGTTCCTGGTTTGATTCCTGGCTTTTCTTAGAGAAGTGATCCACTGGGTTATCAGACATCCAACTGACATTTTATGACAGGGAAAATGTAGACATTCTTTTTGCATTACCTTTTCTTGGACCTCTTGTATTTCTTAGAAAAAGTTTCCTTTTTTAAAGTTAACTTACTTGCTAAAACCTGGTTCAAAACCTGCAGAGGGCAGGCTGCAGGGTGATTGATTGATGAACACTAGCAGCATGAGCACCTTCATAGGGGCCTAAGAGGGAAGGCTGTTTTCCTTGTTATTTTGTTTATTTGTTTGTCTTTTATTCTTTATTTTTTCTCTCTCTCTTTCTTCCTCCTATTTTTTAAAGTAGGTGATGCTGACTTGTTTCTTGTTTGTGTTTCCCATCCTTTGTTCTTCTTTTTTTTTTTTCACATTTATCAATTTTGCCTACCTATGCTATTTCTTTTCTTTCCTTCATCTTTCTATCATC
The DNA here is from genome assembly GCA_029593785.1 of Cabassous unicinctus. NCBI lineage: Eukaryota > Metazoa > Chordata > Mammalia > Cingulata > Chlamyphoridae > Cabassous > Cabassous unicinctus. The sequence goes on along the minus strand of JAQZBX010071180.1, from coordinate 2,896 downwards.
TGTTTTCTGTTGTTATTCTATCTTTCTACCTCTTTTTGTTTGGTCTTCAATTTTTCTGGTTTTTATTATTTTCTCCTTTTTCCTCTATATTCTTTCTTTTTTATACTTTTATTCTTTTTCTCTTTTTTTTTCTCTTTCCTTCTCATCTCAACATTATGGCCTTTTAATTCATTGTATATATTTTTCTCTATTGTTTCTCATATCGCTTTTTTCTATTACACTCTTTTATTCTTATTCTTACTAGAGTTTATTATTCATTTTCCTCGGTCTTATATGATTCCTCTTCTACCTTTAACTATTATTATTACTAATATTGTTTTTCCTTACCTACTCCTTTCCTTTTCTCTGGTCCTAATCTTATTTCTCAAGGGAACATTGACAACAAAAGGAAATAGAATAAGAGGAACAAAGTGTCAAAATGAAAACTTACCATACACAAAAAAATAACAAAATAAAACCCTAGAGTGGAAGGTGAAGATAATGAACTGAATAAATCCATCAAGATACACTGATGCCTAGACACAAATTAAAAATTACAACCCATGTTAAGAAACAGGAAGACATGGCCCAGTCCAATGAACAAACTAAAAAACAGTTGGAGCTGCAGAACATGGAACAACTAATCAGAGATATCCACATAAATATCCTGAATCAATTTACTGAAATGAAGGAAGAGATCAAGGATATTAAGAAAACACTGGGAGAACACACTTATAAACATACATAAAAATATTACAGATATGATGGTGATAATTAGCAAAATGCAGGAAATAAAAAATACACTGGAAGCACATAACAGTAGATTTGAACAGGCAGAGGAAAGAATCAGCAACGTGGAAGACAGTACATCTGAAATCAAACAGATAGTAGAACAGATAGATAAAAAGATAGAAAAAAATCCAGCAGGGATTTAGAAATTTGAATGACAACATGAAATGCACAAATATATGCATTACAGGCAAACCAGAGGGAGAAGGGACAGGGGATAGAAGGTGTGTTGGAGTAGATAATGGCTGAAAATTTCCCAACCCTATTGAAGGACATGGATGTACATGTCCAGGAAGCACAATGACCCCAAACAGTATAAATCCTAAAAGACCTTCTCCAATACATACATTTCACAAATTGTCCAATGCTCAAGACAAAGAAAGAATATAGAAAGCAGCAAGAGAAAAGAGATCCACCATATACTAGGGAAGCTCGATAAGATTAAGTGCTGACTTCTCATCTGAAACCATGGAAGCAAGGAGGCAGTGGTATGACAAAATTAAGGGGAAAAAAGAAAAATAACTTCCAGCCAAGAATTATCTATCCTGCAAAGCCGGGATTCAAAAACGAGATAGATTTGAAAACATTCACAGATAAACAAAAATTAAGAGATTTTTTTCAATAAGAAACCTGCCCATCAAGAAATATTAAAGGGAGTTCTGCAGGTTGAAAGGAAAAAACAGGAGAGAGAGTGGTGGAGGACTGTGTAAGAACAACTTAAAAGACAAAAAAGAGAAATAAAAACAATATATGACATACATAAACCTAAAGAAAATATGGCTAATGTAAGTAATTCCTTGACAGTAATAACATTGAATGTTAGAGGATGAAACTCTCTAGTCAAATGACTCAGATTGACAAAACGGATAAGGAAATATGACCCATTTATATGCTGTAGTACAAGAAACTCACTTTACACCCAGGATTCAAGGAGACTGAAAATGAATGCCTAGAAAACAATTTTACATGCAAACAGTAACCAAAAAAGGGTGCAGTAGCTATTTTAATATCAGAAAATAGAATTTTAATGCAAAACTATTGTAAGAGACAAAGAAAATCACTATATACAAATAAAAGGGATAATCTATGAAGAAGAAAGAAAAATCACAAACATTTATGCACATAACCATGGTGCTTCAAAATACATTTGGCAAACACTGGAAAAGTTAAGTGGAGAAATAAATGTTTGTATAATTATACTGGGGGATTTTAAAACACCATTATCATCATTAGACAGAACATCTCGACAGACAATCAACAAAGAAACAAAAATTTTGAATAATACAGTAAAGGATCTGGATCTAATAGATATATATAGAACAATACATCCAAATACAGTGATATATATGTTCTTCTCAAGTGCCCATGGATCATTCTCAAAGATAGTCTGCATGCTAGGCCACAGAATAAGTTTCAATGAATTCAGAAATATTGAAATTATACAAACTAATTTCTCTGACCACATGGAATGAAGCTGGAAATCAGTAAATGGCAGAGAAGCAGATTAGGCACAAATATATGGAAGTTAAACAACACAATCTTAGACAATCTGTATTTCAAGAAGGAACATGCAAAACAAATCAGTAAATGCCTTGCAATGAATGAAAATGACAACATAATGTATCAAAATCTATGGCATGAATCAAAAGCTGTACTGACAGGGAAATTCATGGACATAAATGCCTATATTAAAAATGAAGAAACACCTAAGTTTAAAGACCTAACTGCACACCTGGAGGATTTAGAAAAAGAATAGCAAACTAAACCCAAAGGAAGCAGAAAGAAGGAAATAACAAAGATTAGAGCAGTGCTAAATGAAACTGGAAATAAGAAAGCATTAGAAAAAATGAACAAAACCAAAAGCTGCTTCTTTGAGAAGATGAATAAAATTGAAAAACCCTTATCTAGACTAACAAAAGAAAAAAGAGAGAAGAAAAAATACATAAAATAAGAAATGAGAAAGGGGATATCACCTTTCACCCACCTGAAATAAAAAGTATCATAAGAGGATAATTTGAAAAACTGTATGCCAAGAATATGGTTAATTTAAAGGAAATGGAAAAATTCCTAGAAACACACAAACAGCCAACATTAATGAAAGAAGAAATTGACAAAATCAACAGAAAAA
>JAQZBX010071179.1:0-15284 GCA_029593785.1 Cabassous unicinctus | reverse complement strand
CAACATATCTCCAACAACACAGCACACCACCGTGGAACATTTGTCACATATTATGAGATAATATCATCAGACTATTATGTGTAACCATGGTCCATAGTGTATATTTGGCACACTTTTTCCATACTCCACCATTATCAATAGAGTACACCTTTGGCATAAATGTATGAATATTACAGTATTGCTGTTAATTGCAATCCATAGTTCATTCCATTTTTATTTTTCCCACACTTCTCTACATTTCAACCACCCTGCAATAGTGACAAACAACTGCTCTTGCTTACAAAGGACATTCTTGCATCTGTACCATCAACCACAATTCTTATCCACCTCTGGGTTTACTGTATTATTCAGTCCCTAGATTATTCTCTAGCTTTCCTTCAAGTGACATTTACATCCTTCCACTACACCTTTCAGCCACATTCCCATTTATGAACCAACTGTTACTCACCATGTGTTACCATCACCCATATACATTTTCATAATTTTACAGTAAGGTTAATTAAATCTTCTACATACATTAGGCATCAGTAGTCCATCTCAGCCTTCCTCTTATCTCCTTTAAGAATCCACTACCTACCCACCACACCTTCAAGATATTGTCCTATATTTTCTTTTAAAGGCTTTATGGTTCTTGCTTTTATATTTAGGTCTTCAGTGCATTTTGAGTTAATTTTTCATATAAGGTGTGAGATAGGGGTCCTGTTTCTTTCTTTTGGCTATGGGTATTCTGTTCTCCCAGCATCATTTGTTGAATAAGCTGTTCTGCCTGAGGTGGGAGGGTTTGACAGGCTTGTCAAAAACAACATGATCATAGATGTGAGGGTCTGATTCTGAACCATCAATTTGGTTACATTGGTCTGTGTGTCAGTTTTTATTCCAGTACCATGCTGGTTTTACCACAGTAGCTAGGTAATGTAATTTAAAGACAAGAAGTGATAGTCCTCCAAATTTTGCTTTTCCTTTTAAAGATATTTCTGGCTATTTGGGACTCCTTACTCTTCTAAGTAAATTAGATAATTGTGTTTTCCATTACTTTATTTTTTTTCTTTTATTTTTTATTTGTAAAATGATATATAAATACATATGCATATATGTGCATTTGTTTACATAAATGTTATTTGTTTTATATATATATATAAATATATATATATTTTTTTAAGGTGCCTAGATTACCTAAATATTACTCAGAAATTACAGGGATTCCCATGTTCCCCACTGCCCACACCTCCAACAACATCCCACACAACCATTCCTCACCCATGTTGTACAAATGCTGGTGGGATTTTTAGTGATATTTCATTGAATCTGTATATCAATTTGCATAGAATTAACATCTGTAGCAGTTTGATATTGTTTATGAATTCCAAAATGTTACTGGATTATGGAAATAAACTGGTCTGCTCCTCTGGGCATATTAGATTGTATTAAATTCAAAGGTTTCATTATTACTTGATTAAATTATATTTAGGGTTTTGATTGGGCCACATTAATAGGATGTTGAGTCCCCATGCACAAAGGGGGTTGAGGCTCACAGAGAAAATGAAATGGTAGAATGCAAAATTAGTTTTTTTGATGCTGAAGCCCAAGGAAGCAAACACATAGGAGAAAAACACAGAAGAATAGAGTAGAGATGTCTCCATAGACACAGAAGAGGCCCAGAAAATGAGTAAACTTGATAGTCTACAGCGAACATTGTGGAGAGAACACAGTAGCTGAGCCAGATAGAAATGAGCCCCTGGAGAGAAAGGAGACTTATCCTAGCCTACAGCTAATATTATAAAACCTAGGAACATAGAGTCTTAAGAGAAGAGTAATTCTGGACCCTTGCAGATGTTGGCAGCCATCTTGCTCCAAAATGGGGCAACAAACTTTGTTAGGAAAGTAACCTATGCTTTATGGACTCATAACTAAGATTCTACCTCAAATAAATACCCTATGTAAAAGCCAACAGATTTCTGGTACTTTGCATCAACACCCCTTTGGCTGACAAATACATAATTTGGTACCAGGAGTGGTGTTGTGTTTTGGAATTACTAAAATGCTGGAATGTTTTTAAAAATGGGTACGGGGTATTTTTGGAGGATTAATGAGATGCTTGGTGGAAAAGTCCTAGATTGCTTTGAAGACACTTTTGGTAGTAATTTGAAGCCTAAAGTTATTTTTGATATGGAGTTAGAAGGAAATAATTGTGATGTTTGTTTTAACAGGCCTAGAGTGCTTTGAAAAGACTGTTGGTAGGAATATGGATGCTAAAGAGACTTTTTAATGAGGCCTCAGAAGTAAATGATAAAACTATTATTGGAAACTAAAGAAAAAGTTGATCTATGTTTTAAAATTGCAGAGAACTTTGTAAGATTGACTCTTGATGTTTCATGGTAGGCAGAATTTGAAAATGTTGAGCCTGGATATTTAGCTGAAGAACTTTCCAAAGTAAACTCAAATAATGTGGCTTGGTTTCTCATTGCAGCTTATAGTAAAATGCTACATGAGATAAGTAATCTGAAAATTGAATTGTTGGGCACAAAGTAAACAAACTGATTTCAGAAATTCCAAGCCTCTGGAAATCAAGTCAACAAGTGATAGTGCCCCATTTGAGGACTTAGCTGTTGTTGTCAGTGTGAGGTGCAAAGGAAGAGTCAGACAAGTTGATGCATATGAAGCAGAGGGCTGCAGCTCGCTCAGGCAAAACAGCCCTGAGGATACTGTGACCCTCTCTTTTATTCAGCTTACATCAGTGCATATTATTCTCAGAATAGCCTGACCTCACCCACCATCTGTTGTGTTCTTATTTCAGCAAGAACACTTCCTTCTCTGGCAGTCTACCAAGAAGCATAAGTATGAACATTGTTTCTTGCCCTAAAGGCCTTGGTCTTCACTAGTTTCTCAGTTTGGTGCATGAGAACACTACCTGTTTGTGAGTTCCCAGACAATCTTTCTTGGGAATTCAGACAATAACATCTGTGTGGTGAGTTCATTCTGTTCTGCCTCCTCCTACTGATATCTGCAGTATGCAGTGTCCTTGGAGACATTTACTAATGTTTCTCTGCCAGTAAGCATGCTTTATGAATGTTTAACCCTTTAAGCTCTGACTCTCAGCATCTTCTCCAACAATTCCCCCTTTTTTGTTTTTTGCCCATGGTGACTGTGCCTGTCTTAGGTTGCCCTCTTCTGAAGGTCTTACCCATCACTGGCCACCAGCCAAGCTCCATGGACAGGGGTTCGAGAGTCAAGGGTTTTAAGCAGAATCGAGTTGTTGGCATGGCTCGTCTTTTCAGCTCTATTAATGCAGGACAGCAGGGCTTTGCAAATGCCTCCTAATACAGTTAAGAGTAGCAAAGCACCAATGATCACCACACTGAAGTTACTAGAGAAGACATGATCTAAAATGGACATTAATTTGGTCAAAGTATAAACATTTGGGCTGAGAAATTGATTAAATCGGTCAGCTAAGCCTGAAGGGTTTTCTAATAGACCTTTCAATTCCTTTATATTTTGGAAGATTATCTTAATTTTCTAACTTTGTCCCTAATGGACTGTTCTCGGGTATCTCTGGTAAAGTTTCTTGCCAGCTGCTTTTAGAATTTGTCTATCCCATTTTCCCTGAGATTTCTAAGGCATTGCAAGCCCCTAGTCCTTACTTCTGGCCCTGTATCTTGCCCAAGACTTCTTGTGCAATACTCAATCTCGCAGACTCAATGTATCTTGCTTGCACTGCTTCAGTGTATCTTGCCCAAGATGTCTTGTGCTATATTTAGTCTCTGCTTCCTTCAGATCTGGTGATGGGGAGAGATCCCCAACTTTTCCTACCCCAAAGTCCACCATAAAACTTCAGCAGGACGTCCTGCCATTTGGATAAGGGGTTCGAGTGTCTCTCCTCATTCCTGAGACCCCAAAAATTTTGAAGAGAGAGAGTTAGACTAGAGGTACCAGTAATTATCTATATATGCTTGACTGTCTTTAGTTCCAAGGATGAGCTCCTGTTTTCGGGTTCAATCTAAGTTAATTTGGTTCCTTGTTTCTTCCTTCATTTCCCCCTTATTTTTTTAATTTCAATAGCATGATGTGTATTGTAGCAGATTGCTGGTGCATTAATTGGTTAAGTTGTTGTGATCTTCTGCAGACTAAACAATATAGAAAACACAATATTAATACAATTATACATATGAACATAACAGATCCTGATAAACCATGTAACCATTGTGTAGGACACAATTGTTCTAACCCATTCATTAACGCTTTCAAAATATGTTCCTCAGTCATAACTTGTAATTGTTTTCAAGTGTCTGATGTATCTTCTGTTGCAAGCATAGAATTTCCTTAGTTAAATTATCATGATTCAGAAGATGTTTTTTCACCGAGTCCCAAGGAAACTTAGTTGCATTGTAAAGCACAGGAGTAATACAATAAGATGTTTGATTCCAATCACATTTCATTTTCATTTGTAATTTCATAGATTGAGTCTGATCTCCTAACAAAATAACAGTTTGTTTTAGGTCCACTATTTCCTCATGTATATTTGAATCTATTTGTCTTTGAGTTCCCCGTAACTGTTCTGAATTTTGTTGCCATGTTTGTGTGAAGTCAGCAGTTTGAACTCTTTGTTGAAGGGCTATTCCTGCAGTGGCCACTGTTGCAGTTACAGCTATTATATCCATAATTATAGCTATTAACATTCCCATGAATCTTTTTACCCTTTTCAACAATCTTTTAGATATTGAAGTCAATATCACCATAACTGGGGTATCCTGCCATTCTTGATACATCTGTACAGGTAACCACATTCAAATTTTTGCTCTTAATATGTAAAGACTAGAGGTATTTGGGAAACTAATAGAGCTATTAATACATGTATATAAGGAGCAGGTGTTTAGAAATTCTATTGCCCCATTATTATTATTCTAAGCATTATTACCCAATAATAAAACATAAAGAAGACACACACAAGCCCTAACCCATTCTGTATTATTATGAGTAAGGGTAAAAGTATAGTTAGTACTTATATTGGAAATGCACCTCCACCAAGAACTAACAGTGCGAAAAGCCGAGGCTAATTTCCACAGTTGCAGTTGAGTGGGATGTCCTACCCAGAAAGGATTAAGCAGTGAAAATCCTCCTTCATGCCAGATAATGGAATTATTTGCATATGTACTTATGCTTTGGTTCTCCTTATGCCATTTCAAATCGAATGGCTGGCCCTTTCCATGAGCAGAGCCTACAGGGCTTCAATCATTGATGATTCCATAGGAATTATTAATTAACACTCATGGTTCTGAGCCATGACACACAGTCCATGGAAACACAGGGCTGTTAGCATACAAATAAGGAATTTGGCACATGGGAATCCCCACAGGAATAGGAATTTTATTCTGAGAAATATTGCTTCTAAATCCTTGCACAGCAAGTGCATATATGGAATGGTGATTATGGGTACTATTTTTCCCAATACTTAACCATAATTGATAATGCATTTTCAAACAATGATCCCCCTATTCAAAACATATGGGCATGTCTTCCACTCCTGTAGAGTAATTATTAATCAATTTTCCTTCCTCCTCAGGCTTTTAGAAGAAGGCGAGAATCAATGGGCCCAGGAAAATGAAAAGACTGATTAACATAAATAGGGTAGGATATGTTCCCCCAAGTCAACAATTCTAAAAGAGGTGAATTAGTAATATAAGCCTAATATGTATAATTATGTAAAGGTGCACTACTTACTGCTGTGGTTGTCAAAGTAAGCATAGCAAAGAATAACTGTATTTAGAGTGACATTCTGCCTTTTAGAAGTTGCCATCTTTTCTGCTTTTTGTGTTACCTTCTTTGGCTTGTTCATGTCTAGGTTTCAGATGTCTGGATGGGACCCAAAGCTGGTCTCCTTTATCTATAATGATAAGAGCAAAACCTTGACCCTATATTCTACTTAACTTTTGCCTTCTCCCATTGATTATTATCTTCATTCTTCCACTAAACTAGTTGTCTAATATTTGTTTCTGTATTTTTGCTTGATTTTTTGCCAGAAATGTTTTGCTGCTGATGTATCTGATTCTGACCTTTCGCTTAAAACATTTATTGTAAATAATGCTTGATATAATTGTTCTCACACCTCTCCTGGATAGATATAAGATAAATGTTAATATATATATTTAGTTTAATAAGCTTATACTGACAATTAGGGTGAAAAACATAAATAACATAACTAATTAAAAGATTAAGTTAATATTGAACAGTGTTACAGAATGACAGATAAATAGAGCAGTTTTACATATGTACTTACCAATATTTAACTTTTAGCTGGGAAGTGTTGAAGTAGCAACTGATACTAGAGTTTTGGTTGAATGTTTTCAGGATTAATACATTTGATATTTTAGATTCCAACTTGTGAGTATTCTGCTAATTCCTGAAGAAGTAGCCAGCCTCCTCAGGAAGGAACACAACACTCCTTGGGCAGTACATTTCAAGGTTTATGCATTAGTCCCTTGGAGAGAGTGGCCAGCTTCCCCAGGGAGAAATACAACACTCTTTGAAATGCACTTTATCTTTTTTAATTTGCTACAAAACATCCTTGATGTGCTTACTATTTTAATTTTCAATATGCTTTAAAGTGTTAATTAGTAAGGCACTGGTTTGTTGATTAATGAAGTTTTCTACATGATGCTTTATTTTTAAGCTGGAATAATACTTACAAGACTTGTTTTTTAATACATTTGGTTTCAGGACTGTCAAAACTTAAAACAAGTGATTTACACATACATTTAATAAAACACATTTAGGTGTAATATACAACTTATTAAATTACTTAAGTATGCAATGTTTTGTAGTAAAGTTTTGATTAGTATTTAAGTATATTATACATTATTTATAACTACAGTGGATTATATAACAGCAAGCAATAATAAGACTTTTAATTAGCACACATCCAATGAATAAACTTTTGTTTTCTATGTGTATAAGATTTCTAACCAGTGAGGTTATAAAGGCCAAAGCTGTGCAACTTTAAATTAGGAGCACATGAGCCTTTTTGCATGGGGGATGCATGGGCCCCTTTGAATAGGGGGAGCATGAGCTCTGCTGAATTTAACTTTGAGAGAGCAGGTTTGGACATTGTATTCTTTCAAAAGTGATGACTTGTTTCTCCATAGAAACAATAAGGCTAAAGTACAAGAAGCTTTACTGCATACTGATTAGTTACCTTTTCTGTAAACTTTTACTAAAACAGATTGATGACTTGAGAAACTTTGAAAAAGAACAAAATTTCAACTTTGCATCAGTATACTATCTGATACCAAAGCTTTTAAAACTTTATAGATAGATTCATCAAATTTTACATAACTATGACCACAAGAATTCTTTTTCCACACATCTTCTGCACTTTCTGTATTCCTTCAGCTTTTGTCCTGGATTTTACTGTTTCTTAATAACCAGTCATTTTATTTTAGGACAAAATTATTGTCTTTTTTCTTAATAATAAAAACACATTCTATATACCTTCCATACTTAAGTTACTACAATGATTTTGGAAACTGTTTCCAAGGAAACTTCTGACAACATACAATTACCATCAACATTAAACAAACTTGTCAAAATGATAATTTAAATTGGTTGTATGCAAATATAACCTTTTTTCATTTTAAATACTTAGTAGCATGTAACACTAGAAACAGTCCTTTAGAGGCAAGTTGGCAGGGGAGGCTGGCTGCTGACAGGTTTTTCTGTTATGAAGTTACTTTTATTATTATTATTAATTTGGTTTTCTGTTTAATAATGACTTTTTGGAATTAGCCATTTAAATATTTTAATTTAAGCAGTGCTTTTTCAAACTCCCCATAACTAATTTTAACTACATAGACTATAGTCATTTTATCTCAAGACAAATTTTACTTTCACAGAACACATTCTCTTAAACAAATTTACCAAATTTTATTAGAGCTCTTGTAAGAATTTTCATTTATCAATTTAATATTATCATCCAGAGGTTTCAAAATAAACTCTGACAATGAAAAAACAGACAAACACAAAAAGAATTATGACACACCAACAGAAAAATAAAGCTTACTAATTTGACCTATAATTTTACTTTTTTGGTATGGCTGCTTTCAAGCCCTCCATCATTTCACATTTTTTATTTTACTGTTTTTAAGATTTTTTTCTAGAATCTCTGTTATTTGTAATATATAAGCTTGTTCTTTGAAACACTTTTGTTCATAATCAGCAACCAGCTAGGAAAACTTAAACAGCATATTTACAGTAAGCTTTAATTTAGCAGTTTATACAGATATTTAACATGTATATTTTGGATTATTCCTTTTTAGGGGTACACTTAGGCTTAAATTTCAGGAGTAAGCTAGTGATTTAAAACTAAAAGCTCCTTTTAACACCTTAATAAAAATTTTGCACTAATTTTATCAATTTGGCCACACTGGCCCAACTGGAATCAGCATGGGAACAAAAAAGAAAACACTAATGTTACCAAGTTTTTTCTACTCTTCTAGTGGTTTAATTCTATTAGCCCCTATCATTGCACAGCCTTATCATTATGTAGGCAGTAGGAGATTGATTATTGTTGACTCAGGAGGCTGTGGCGCAGGCCACTCTTCAGCCTCCTCAGAAAATATCTCCTGAGAGGAATGCTCCAGAGACTCTAGAGGGATTGGAGAGGTAGATATATCAATTTTAAGAGGGCCAGAATCTTGCGGTACATCTTCATCACTCTGGAAAGGTCATATAACCAGAGCAATTTGCTGATAAGCAGCCCATACATCAGCCGAAACAAGTTCTCCACACTGATGAGATCATCTAAGAGCTTTCCCCACATCCTGCCAGACTTTAGGATTTAATTGGTTTCATTTTGAAGGGGAAAAGCAATAACAATGCCACTGTATCAAGCAAAACAGCTCTTGTATGATATGTTCCTTAGTCCTCATCCCTGAACTATGAAGAAGAGATTTCAAAATCTCCGCATACCCATCAATTTGTGATGGGGAATTACCCATAAACTCTGCTTCTCCTGATGGCTCTGCGTACCAACCACACAGCACTTAAACACCCGTTCGGTCAACAAGATTCCCAACTCACCTCGAGCCCCACGTTGGGTGCCAGTATGTTGCTGTCAGTGTGAGGCACAAAGAAAGAGTCAGACAAGTTGATGCATATGAAGCAGAGGGCTGCAGCTCGCTCAGGCAAAACAGCCCTGAGGCTACTGTGACCCTCTCTTTTATTCAGCTTACAACAGTGCATATTATTCTCAGAATAGACTGACCTCACCCACCATCTGTTGTGTTCTTACTTCAACAAGAACACTTCCTTCTCTGGCAGTCTACCAAGAAGCATAAGTATGAACATTGTTTCTTGCCCTAAAGGCCTTGGTCTTCACTAGTTTCTCAGTTTGGTGCATGAGAACACTACCTGTTTGTGAGTTCCCAGACAATCTTTCTTGGGAATTCAGACAATAACATCTGTGTGGTGAGTTCATTCTGCTCTGCCTCCTCCTACTGATATCTGCAGTATGCAGTGTCCTTGGAGACATTTACTAATGTTTCTATGCCAGTAAAAATGCTTTATGAATGCTTAACCCTTTATGCTCTGACTCTCAGCATCTTCTCCAACACTTAACTAAACTGGGAACATGTAAATCAGGATTGAAGATTTAGTTATCTGGGAAAGATGTCTGGAAAAAATTACTGTCTGATCACTTGGACCCCTGATTCTTGCATGCTAAACAAAAGGATTTTGGGAGAGCTGTTTGAACAAACCACTGACAACTTGGACCAAAAGGGACATGGAAGGGAGAGATTGAAGGAGAAACAACTTTAAGAAGAAAACCATGGAAGCTGAGATCTGGAATTAAGACTCTGGGAGAGCATGCTGAAGAAATTGTAAACATACATAAAAAGGTAATGGATATTATGGTCATGAAAGGCCCAATCCAAGAAATCAAGAATATACAAGAAGCACATAGCAGCCTATTTGAAGAGGCAGAGGAAAAAATTAGCAATGTGAAAGACAGTACATCTGAAATCAAACAGATAAATAAAAAATTAGAAAAAAAAATACAGCAGTGACTTAGGGATCTGAATGACAACAGAAAATGCAGAAGCATACATATTTTAGGCATCCAGAGGGAGAAAAGAAGAGAAAAGGGACAGAAAAAGGGTTGGAGGAAAAAAATAGCTGAAAACTTCCCTTCCATATTGAGGGAGATGGATGTATATGTCCAGAAATTGCAGTGTACTGCAAACTGTATAAATTCTAACAGTCCTACTCCAAGACATGTACTTGTTAAATTGTCCAATGCTCAAGACAAAGAGAAAATACTGAAAGCAGCAGAAGAAAAGAGAACTGTTACATACAAGGAAAGCTCAATAAGACTAAGATATGATCTCTCATTTGAAACCATGGAGACAAAAAGATAGTGGTATGACATAGTCAAGGTGGTAAAAGAAGAAAACTCCCAGCCAAGAATTCTCTATACAGCAAAGTTGGCATTCAAAAATGTTGGAGAATTCAAAATATTCACAGATAAACAGAAATTGAGAGTGTGCCAATAAGAAACCTGCTCTTCAAGAAATACTAAAAGGAGTGATACTGGCTGCATGGAAAAAAAACATGAGAGTTGGAGGAAAGAGTAAGAAAAATTTAAAAAAAATGAAAAATGAAACAACATATGACATACATAAACCCAAAGATAATATGACTAATGTAAGTAATTCCTTGAGAATAACAAAATTGAATTTTAGTGGATTAAACTCACCAGTCAAGAGACAAAGATTGGCAAAATGGATAATGAAATATGACACATCTATATGCTGTCTCCAGGAAACCAAATACACACCCAAGGATTAAAGGCAGCTGAAAGTGAATGCCTGTAAAATAATCTACAAGCAAACAGTGAACAAAAAAGGGTGGGAGTAGCAATACTAATATCAGACAAAATAAACTTTAAATGCAAAACTATTGTAAGAGACCAATATAGACAGTATATATTAGAAAAGAGGTAATCATTCAAGAAGAAAGAACAATCCTAAATCTTTATGCTCCTAACTGGGGCATGTCACAATACATAAGGCAAAAATGGACAAACTAAGTGGAAAAATAAATGCATCTACAATTTTACTGGGGGACTTTAAAACACCATTATCATCATTAGAAAGAACATCTTGACAGAGAATCAATAAAGAGCAAAAACTTTGAACAATACAAAGAGGATCTGGGCCTTATAGACATATACAGAACACTACCCCCATATACAGTGAGATATACATTCTTCTCGAGTGCACATGGATCAATTTCCAAGATATACCACATGCTAGTCCACAGAAAAATTCTCAATGACTTCAGAAAGTTTGAAATTATACACACTAATTTCTCTGACCAGAATGGAATGAAGCTGGAAAGCAGTAAGGGCCAGAGAACTAGATTAGGCCCAAAGATATAAAAGTTAAACAACTCACTCTTATAGAAACAGTGGGTCAAGGAGGAAATATCAAAAGAAATAAGTAACTACCTTGAAATGAATGAAAATGACAATGCAACATTTCAAAACCTATAGGATGCAGCAAAAAGCTATACTGTGAGGGAAATTTATAGCCCTAAATACATATATCAAAAAAGAAGAAAGAACTAAAATTGAAAACCTAATTGCACAACTGGAGGAATTAGAAAAAGAACAAAAAATTAGCTTCCTTTCCAAAGTATAAAGAAGGAAATAGACAAGATTACAGCAGAACTAAATGAAATAGAAAATAAGAAAGCACTAGAAAAAATAAACAAAACCAAAAACTGGTTCTTCAAGAAGATCAATAAAATTGACAAATCATTAGCTAGATCAACAAAGAAAAAAGAGAGAAGATGCAAGTACTCAAAATAAGAAATGAGGAAGGGAATATAACCACTGACCCCACAGAAATAAAGTATATCATAAGAGGATAAATTGAAAAATTATATCACAACAAGAAGGATAATTTAGAGGACGTGTACACATTTATAGAAACTCACAAACAGCCTACATTAACAAAAGAAGAAATTGGTGATCTCAACAGATCAATCACAAGTATCAGTCATCAAAAACTTCCCAACTAAAAAGAGCCAGGACAGACGGCTTCACAGGTGAATTCAGCCAAACATTCTGAAAAGAACTGACACAAATCCTGCTTAAAATCTTCCAAAAAATAGAAGTAGAAGGAACATTGCATGTAATTCTATGATGACAATATTACCTTAATGCCAAAGCCAAACAAAGATGCCTCAAGAAAGTAAAATTACAGATCAATCTCTCTAATGAATCTAGATGTTAAAATCCTCAACAAAACACTTGCTAATCATTTTCAACAACACACCAAATAAATTATACACCATGACCAAGTGGGTTTCATCCCGGGTGTGCATGGATGGTTCAACATAAGAAAATCAATGTAATATACCACATAGATAGAAAGAAAAAAATTCACAGGTCATTTCTATAGATACAGAAAAGCATTCAACAAAATACTGCACACATTTCTGATAAAAACGATGCAAAAGATAGGAATAGAAGGAAACAGCCTGCTCATGAAGAAGGTTATACATTAAAAACAGACAGCTACATCATATTCAATGGTGAAATCCTAAAAGCATTCCCTTTAAGATCAGAAACAAGACAAGGATGCCCACTATCGCCACTCCTATTTCACATTGTGGTAGAACTACTTGCTCTAGCACTGAGGCAAGAAAGAAGTATAAAATGCATCCAAATTGGAAAGGGGGAAGTCAAAATTTCACTATTTGCAGATGACATGATCCTATACATAGAAAGCCTTGAGAAATCTACAATAAATCTTCTAGAACTTATAAATGAGCTCATTAAAGTTGCAGGTTATAAGATCAGTGTGCAAAAAGCAGTAGCATTTCTGTACACTAATAATTAGCAATCTGAGGAGGAAATCAAGAAAAAATTGCCATTTACAATAGTAGCTAAAAGAGTAAAATACCTAAGAATAAATTTACCTAAAGATGTAAGTGACATATACACAGAATACTACCCAAAACTGTGAAAGGGAATCAAAGAAGTCTTAAATAAATGGAAGAATATTCCCTGTTCATGGATAGGAAGATTAAACATCATTAACATGTCTATCCTACCCAAACCAATCTATGGATCTAATGCAATTCCAGTAAAAAACAATGCAGCATTTTATAATGAATTGGAAAATTTAACTATCAAATTTATTTGGAAGGGCAAGAGGCCCCAAATAGCCAAATACATATTGAAAAAGAAAAAGAAAATCATAGGA
Source organism: Cabassous unicinctus (assembly GCA_029593785.1). Lineage (NCBI taxonomy): Eukaryota > Metazoa > Chordata > Mammalia > Cingulata > Chlamyphoridae > Cabassous > Cabassous unicinctus. The sequence goes on along the minus strand of JAQZBX010071179.1, from coordinate 2,022 downwards.
ATCACACTACCTGACTTTAAAACATACTACAAAGCTACAGTGTTCAAAACTGCATGATATTGGCCCAAGGACAGACATAACAACAAATAGAACCAAAATGAGAGTTCTGATATAGATCCTTGCATATACAGTCATCTGATATTCAATAAGCCTACTAATCCTACTCAACTAAGAGAGATAGAATGGCCTCTTCAGTGAATTCTACTTGGAGAGCTGGTTATCCATATTCAAAATAATGAGAGAAGAACAGGATCTTAAACCTTATACAAAAATCATCTCAAGATGGATCAAAGATCTTAATATAAGAGACAAGACCATAAAGACTTTGGAATATAATGTAGGGAAACATCTACAGGACCTTGTAATAGGAAATGGTTTCATGAACTTCACACCCAAATCATAAGCAGCAAAAGAGAAAATAGATAAATGGGAGTCCCTCAAAATTAAAAACTTTTGCACCTCAAAAGAGGTTATCAAGAAAGGAAAAAAGTAGCCTAACCAATGGGAAAAAACATTTGGCATTCATATATCTGATAGCAGCCTAATATCCAGCATATATAAAGAAATACTACACCTCAAAAATAAAAAGACAAAAAAAAACATTTAAAAATGGGCAAATGACTTGAAAAGACACTTCTCCAAGGAAGAAATACAAATGACTAAAAAACACATATAAAGAGGCTAAACATCGCTAGCTATTAGGGAAATACAAATCAAAACTACAAAGAGATACCATCTTCCACTCATTAGATTTGTGGCTATTAAAAAAAGGGGACTGCAAGTGTTGGAGAGGATGTTGAGAATGAGAACACCCGTCAACTGCTGGAGGGACTGTAGAATGGTCCAGCCATTGTGGAAGACAGTTTGGTGGGTCTTCAAATAATTAACTAAAGAATGGCCATATGATCCAGCAATTCCACTGCTGGGTACCCAGAAGAAATGAAAGCAAGGATAAGAACCAATATAAGCACTTCAAAGTTCATAGTGGCATTATTCACTATTGCCAAAAGTTGGAATTAAGCCAAATGCCCATCAACAGATGAATGGAAAAACAAAATGTGGTAATATACACAATGGTATATTACTCAGCTCTAAGAAGGAATACAATGCTAACTCAAAGGATAACATGGATGAATCTTGAGGATCATATGTTAAGTGAAGCAAGCCAGGCATTGAAGGACAGATATTACATGACCTCACTGATATGAATTAAGTAAATTGAGTAGACTCAGAGAGCTATTGTCTGGAAGATAGGTTTACAGGAAATAGGATGGGAGAAGAAGGTTGTAAGCCAATGTCCATATGGGTGTAATCTATGATAAGGTGGAAGTGTGTAGTTGGGCATTGAAGGGATATGACAGGAGGGTAGTGACACTTTTGGGTTTGGTGGTGCATGTTTGAAAGGTGGGTAGAGTGGGGAGGGTGGGTTGGACAGTCAATGGAACTGAGGGGAAGGTTGGGGGAGAGACCAAGTGAACACTGGGAATTGGTGTGTGTGTGGTTGAAATTACAAAGGTGGGATGCTTTATGGCAATATGACAAGAATGGGTTACTGGTTTAGGGTGTTGGATGGGGGTGTTTGATACAAGGCCCACATGAGGCAGCCTTATAGGGAGTGTGCTATTGATCATTTTAACATAATGTGTTGTATCAGTGGGTGGAAACCCACATAATGAGAAGGAAGGGGTTGGACTCCCATCCTGGGGAGGACCAGGATGTCCTCAAACAGAGGGTTGGGATTCTTTAAAGGGCATGGGCAGATCATAATAGGGGAGGACAAACCAGTGTGTTAAGACCTCAGTGTTGTTGCAAGTAACTATGAATCTTGTCATCCAAGGAGTGAATCTGGGTGGTCACCACTGTCCCTGAGGGGAGTTGGAAGGATTAGAATAGATGGAACAGGGGGCAATGGAAGTGTTCTACATGATATTGCAATGATGGACACAGGCCATGTTAAATATCGTTAAAATTTATAAAAGTGTATGGTCTAAAATGTAAATCATAATGTAAACCATTGACCAT
>JAQZBX010071178.1:0-15282 GCA_029593785.1 Cabassous unicinctus | reverse complement strand
AGGTGTTACAACTGGGGAAGGGGAGCTCATTCTGTGGGGTATCAGTGATGGGGGATATATGGGAAGAAGCTCACCTGGACATACAAATATGGTATATAAATGTATTCATTTTTCTTGGAGCATTGTCACAGTGGGTTGAGATTCACACAATAAGAAAGAATTTTGAATTACCATCCTGGAGAGCTCTGTCATGCTCTCTAATGTAGCAGCAACTGTCTCCCAAGTGCAGGGGCAAAAACTGGCAAAGGTGGGTGGTCCATTGATGGGCCCTTTATATTGACAACAATGCTTGTGAGCCTTTGCTCTTGAAATTGAAACTTAACCTAGTGTTCTGGGGTTCCTAACAGTTACCTTCTGAGAGCCTCACTGCTGCTCAAATGTGGCCTCTCTCTAAGCAAAATTCAGCATATAAATGCATTATCTTCCCCAGCATCGGACATATCTCCTGGGGATGATCCTCCCTGGCAATGTGAGATTACTATCAAACACCAACTAGCAATGCAACTGGAAAAAGACCTCAAATTAAAAGGGGAAAAGGTAAAGACAAATGAGTTCATATGGCTAAGAGACTTCAAAGTGACTCAGAAGGTCATCCCAGAGGTAACAATTATACACATCTCAGCAGGACCTCATAGACTGCCAATGTGGATACTACCCCAAATACTGGGGCTCCTGAGGCCTCTGGAGACACCCAGTTCCTTTGGTCAGGACAGATAGCTCTGGAATTTGGTGCCTTGCTAATGGGCCCTATTTTGGAGTTTGTGCCTCTGAGAGTGACAGAGTTAGACTCAATTATGGATTCCCTACACATGGCTCATCTGTTCCTTTTATTTCAACATATACTTGGTGCTGAACTTGGTAGGTGTATTTCCAAGAGACTTTAATCTTTTACTATCCATGTGCCAGCTGGGCCCTGAGCCTCAGTGGAGTTGGAACAACTACTCTCCATTTCATTGGACTCACCCAGGGCAACTAACAAGGAGGTGAGGATTGACAACCACCATACCAAGGAAATGAGAGGGCCTACAACTGCAAGCAAGAGAGTCTCATCCATCAGCTGTGTGGGATTGAAGCCCCCTCTCAATTAGAGGTGGAGTAGACATCATCATCCCAGAACCATCAGGATTGGGGAATGAACTATGGACTAGAGTAGACTTACTGGTATTCTACAATAGATTTTTTGTGATTCTAGCAATGGAAGAAATTACAGCATTGATGTGGAGGCAGTGGCCACTGGAAGCTCTGGGATCAGCAGTAAGGAAAGACAGGTGTAATGTAGGGGATTTTTGGGGACTTGGGAATCATCCTGAATGACATTGCAATGACAGATATATGCCATTATATATCTTGCCATAGCCTACAGAATTTTGTGGGAGAGAGTGTAATTTCTAATGTGACCTATGTTCCATGCTCAATGGCAATACCCGAGGATGGGTTTAACAATTGCAAAGAATGAGCCACACTAATGAAGGATGTTGCTTATATGGGAGGGTGTGGGACTTGTGGGAGTGGGACATATGGGAACCCCTATATTTTTGGTGTAATATTGTGCAATCTAAGAAACTTTTTAAAAAATTTTAAAAATACATTTAAAAAAACCTATGGGATGCAACAAAAGCCATACTAAGAGGGAAACTCATAGTCATAAAATTGTATATTAAAATGAAGAAAGAGCTAAAATCAAAAACCTAATTGCACACCTGGAGGAATTAGAAAAAGAACAACAAACTAATGTGAAAAGAAATAGAAAAAATGAATAACAAAGATTAAAGCAAAACTAAAGGAAATTGAAAATAAAAATGCACTAGAAAAAAATAAAACCAAATGCTGGTTGTATCAGAAGATTAATTAAATTGACAAACCCTTAGTTAGAATAACATAGAAAAAAAGAAAGAAGGTGTAAATACATACATAAGAAATGAGGAATGGGATATCACCAATGACCCCACAAAAATAAAGTGTATCATAATAGGATATTTTGATAAATAATATGCCAACAAGATAGATAATTTAGATGAAATGCACAAATTCCTAGAAACTCACAAACAACCTTCATTTTAAAAAGAAGAAATTGATGAACTCAACAAAGCAATCACAAGAAAAGAGATAGAATTAGTCATCAAAGACCTCCCAACTAAGAAGAGCCCAGGACAAAATGGCATCACAGGTGAATTCTACCAAACATTCTGGAAACAACTACCACCAATCCTACTTAAACTTTTCCAAAAAATAGAAATGGAGGGAACATTGTTTAACTCATTCTATGATGCCAAAATCATCCAAAGCCAAAGACACCACAGGAAAGGAACTATAGACAAACCACTCTAATGAACCTAGATGTTAAAATCCTCAAGAAAATACTTGCTAAGCATACTCAACAACACATCAAATGACTTATACACCATGACCAATTGGGTTTCACTCTGGGTATGCAAGGATGTTTCAACATAAGAATATCAATCAGTGTAATACACCACATAAACAGATTGGAGGAAAAAATCAGATAATCATCTCTTTGATGCAGAAAAAGGATTCAACAAAATACAGCATTCTGTCCTGATAAAAACACTACAAAAGATAAGAATAGAAGGAAACTTTCTCAACATGAAAAAGGATATGTATGAAAAACACACAGCTAATATAATATTCAAAGGTGAAATCTGAAAAGCGTTCCCTGTAAGATCAGGAATATGACAAGGTGGCCAATTTTCACTGCTTCCATTTAACATAGTGTTAGAAGTACTTGCTCAAGCACTTAAGGAAAGAATAAATATAAAAGGCATTCAAATTGGAAAGGAAGAATTAAAAATTTCAATATTTACAGATGACATGATCCTATACACAGAAAGTAATGAGAAATCTACAACAAAGATTCTAGAGTTTATAAATGAGCTCAGTAAAGTCACAGGTTATAAGATCAATGTGCAAAAATCAGCAGAATTTCTGCACACCAATAATGAGCAATCTGAGGATGAAATCAAGGAAAAAAATCCCATTTACAATAGCAACGAAAAGAATCAAATACCTAGGAATAAATTAAACTAAATATGTAAATGACTTACATGCAGAAAACCACACAATAATGTTAAAAAAAATCAAAGAAGACTTAAATAAATGGAAGAATATTTCCTGTTCATGGATAGGAAGACTAAGCATTATTAATATGACTATCTCACCCAAACTAATCTACAGATTTAATGCAATTCCAATAAAAATTGCCATAGCATTTTTTATGAAATTTGAAAAACTATGAAATTTATTTGGAAGGGCAAGAAGCCCAGAATAGCCAAAGACATATTTAAAAAGAAAAATGAAATTGGAGGGCTCACGCTACCTGACTTTAAAATATACTTCAAACTACAGTGGTCAAAACTGCATGGTATTGGCACAAGGACAGATATACTGAGCAATGGAACTGAATTGAGAGTTCTGATATAGATCTTTGCATATACAGTCTAGTGATATTTGACAAGGCCACAAGGAGCATTCAACTAGGAAAGAATGGCCACTTCAACAAATGGTGTTTGGAGAACTGGATATCCATATCCAAAAGGATGAGAGTGGTACACCATCTCATACCTTATAGAAAAATCGACTCAAGATATATTAAAGTTCTAAATATAAGGACCAATACCATAAAGACCTTGGAAGATAATGTAGGAAAGCATCTACATGATCTTGTATTAGGAAATAATTTCATGAACTTGACACCCAAAGCATGAGCCAAGAAAGAAAAAACTAGATTAATAGGAGTCCTCAAAATTAAAAACTTTTGCACCTCAAAGGAGTTTGTCAAGAAAGTCAAAAGGAAGCCTACTCAATGGGAGAAAATATTTGGTAGCCATATATCTGATAAGGGCCTAATATCAAGCATATATAAAGAATAAAAAGACAGACAATCCATTTGAAAAATGGGTAAGTATGGGAAGTGGATGTGGCTCAAGTGATTGGGCTCCCATCTACTTTATAGGACATCCAGGGTTCTATTACTGGGGACTCCTGGTGAAGGCAAGCTGGCCCACCCAGTGAGCTGGCCTGAGCAGAGAGCTGACCCATGTGGACTGCTGGCCCATGCAGCATGCTGAGCTATGTGGCATGCTGGCCTACACAGGAATGGTGGCCTATGCAGGAGTGCTGACCCATGCAGAGAGTTGGCTCAGCAAGATTATGAAACAAAAAGTGACACAGAGGAGAGACAACAGACACACAGCAGACCAGGGAGCTGAGATGGCACAAGAGATTGAGCACCTCTCTCTCACTCCAGAAGGTCCCAGGATTGGTTCCCAGTGCCATCTAAAGGGAAGACAAGCAGACACAGGAGAACATACTGCAAATGGATACAGAGAGCAGACAGTGAGTGCAAAAACAATGAGGGAGGGATAAATAAATAAATAAATAAATAAATAAATAAATACAACTTTTAAAAAATGGGCAACTGAATTAAATAGACACTTTTCCAAAGAAGAAATACAATGGCTAAAAACCACATTAAAAGATGCTCATCATCCCTGTCTATTAGAGAAATGCAAATTAAAACTACAATGAGATCTTACACAAATTAGAATGATGGCTATTAAAAAATACAGGAGACTATAAGTGTTGGAGAGGATGTGAAGGAATGGGACCCCTCATCCACTGCTGGGGTGAACTTATAATGGTCTAGCCATTGTGGAGGACAGTTTTGGTGTTCCTTAAAAAACTTAACATAGAACTTCCATATGAGCAAGCAATTCCACTGCTGGCTCCACCTAGAACTGAGAGCAAGGACACAAACAGATATATGCACACCAATGTTCATACTGACATTATTCACTATTGGCAAAACTTGAAATCAACCAAAATGCCCTTTGGGGATAAACAAATTGTGATGTATACATACAATGGAATATTACTCAGCCATAAGAGGGAATACAGTATTAACACATGGGATAACATGGATGAATCTTGAGGACCTTTTGTTGAGTAAAGCAATCCAGACACTGAAGGGCAAATATTACATGACCTCATTGATATGAATTAAGCAAATTGAGCAGACTCACAGAGTCAGAGTCTGGAAGATAGGTTTACAGGAAACAGAAAGGAGAAGGTTGTGAGCCGACACCTTTATGGGCAAAATCTATGATAAGGGGGAAGTATGAATTTGTACACAGGAGTTGCATGATAGTAGTGTAATGATAATTTTAGTTTAGCAGTGCTGGTTTGCTGGGGGTAGGGGTGGGGAGGGTGGATTGGACTGCCCATGGAACTTGGGGGAGGGTTGGAGGAGGGAGCAGGTGAACACTGGGGATTGGTGGGTACATGGTTGAAACTACAATGTATGGAATTGTCTTTTGGCAATATGGCAAGTGAGGGTTGCTGGTTTGGTGTGTTAGATGTGGAGGGCATTTTAGACAGGGCACAGCTGGGGCAGGCTTGTACAGAGTGTGTGAGTGTTCATCTTGCTATAGTGTTATATCAGTGGATGGAGATACACATAACGAGTAGCAATGTGGTGGACTCCATTCCCGGGGAATCCTGCTATGTTCTCAAATAGAGGGGCAGGAGTCTCTCAAGAGCATGGGCAGTGCCTAATAGGGGAGGGCAGACCAATGTGTCAAGCCTTCAGTTTTGTTGCAAGTAACTATGGATTTTTTCCTTCAAGAAGTGAAGCCTGGTCATCACTATCAGTCCCAAGGGGAGTGGGAGGGAGGAATAGAATAAATGGAACAGGGGGCATTTTAGGGGAGATAGAAGTGTTCTACATGATCTTGCAATGATGTTTATAGGCCATGTTGAATTGCATCAAAATTTATAAAAATGTATGGTCCAAAATATAAAGCATAATGTAAACCATTTACCATGGTTGGTAACAATATTTCAATATATGTACATCAGTAGTAGCAAATGTACCATCCACATATACAATATTATTACTAGGGGAAGGGGGATATTGGGGAGAATGTTGGATGTATGGGAGTCCTCTCTGTTTGGTATGTGACTTTTCAGTAACCTAAAACTTTTTTGAGAACCAAATGAGGAAAAACAGTAAAACACTGAGGGAATAAATGGAAGACAATGTTACTATATATACAGGACAACAGACCTTACAGTGATGAAATGGAAAATATCAAAAACATTTAATATTTTTTCATTATTTTTATTATCCCAAATTTTTATTTTTTAATTTTTTTTGTATTTTATTTCTTATTTTTAAAACTATCTTTATTATTCATTTTCTTAGTGATCATATTTGGCTATTTTATTTGCTTCATTTTTGAAGAAGTTTTGTATCACAGAAGGGTTACAACTGTGGCAGGGGAGGGTCATTGATGTGGGGTGTCAGTGATGGAGAATACATGAGAGGAAGCTTACCTGGGCATACATATAAAGCATATAAATGTGTTCAAATGTTCATGGGGCATTGTCATGGTGGGTGGAGATTCAAACAATAACTGAAGGAATATCAAATTCTCAGGAGCTCTACCACTTTCTCTAATAAATCAGCAAGAATTCCCTGATTACAGGAGCAATGACTTGTGAAGGAGGATGGTCCACTGATGGGTCCTTGATATCGATGACTGTGCTTATGAACCTTTACTCTTGAAATTGAAACTTAGCCTAGTATTATAGGGTGCCTAAGAGTTGCCTCCTGGGAGCCTCCTTGTTTCTCAAGTGTGGCCTCTTTCTAAGCTGAACTCAGCTTATAAATACATTGCATTCCCCCTAGCATGGGACATGGCTCCTGAGGATGAACCTCCCTGGCACTGAGGGATTACTACCAAGCACCAACTAACAATGCAACTGGAAAAGTACCTTGACCAGAAGGGGGAAAGGGAAAGACAAATGACTTTATATGTTAAGAGATTTCAAAGTGAGTCGGGAGGTCATTCCAGAGGTTATGCTGATGTACATCTCAGCAGGATCTCTTTGTCTGCCAAAGTAGATACTACTCCAAATAGTAGGGTTCCTGAGGGCTCTGGAGACATCCAGACACTATAGACAGGACAGAGAGCTCAGGAGTTTGGTGCCTTGCCAGTGGGGTCTACTTTGGAATTTATGCTTCCCAGAGTGACAGAGTTGGACTCAGTTGCTGTTTCCCTACACCTGGTTCTTCTGTCCTTCTATTCAGACCTATACTTAGTATTAGAGTTGGTAGGTGTATGTCCAAGAGACTAAAATCTATGGGCTGCCCATGTGCCAGCTGGGACCTGAATCTCATTGGAGTTGCAGCATCTATTCTCCAGTTCATCAGTCTCACCCAGGACAACTAACATGGAGGTGATGATGGACAACTACCATAGCAAAGAACCAAGAGTGTCTATAATTGCAAGCAAGAGTCCCATCCATTGACCCCTCTCAATTAAAGCTGGAGTAGACATCACCATCCCAGAATCCTCAGAGTTGGGGAATGAACTATGGACTAAAGTTGACTTACTGGTATTCTACTATAGACTTATTGTAATTCTAGAAATGGAAGAAATTATATCAATGATGTGGAGGCCACTGCCAGTGGAGGTTCTAGGGGCAGGGAGAAGGAAGAACAGGTGTAATATGTGGGTATTTTGGGGACTTAGGAGTTGTCCTGAATGACAATGCAGTGACAGATACAGGTCATAATAAACCATGGCATAATCTACAGAATTGTGTGAGAGTAGGAGTAAACTACAGTGCAAACTTTAATCCATGCTTAGTGGCTGTACTCCAGATGTGTTCATCAATTGTGATGAATGTACCTCACTGGTGAAGGATGTTAATGTGGGAAAATGTTGGAGGTATGGGGAGTGGGGCATATAGCAGTCCCCTGTATATTTTTATGTGACATTTGTGTAATCTAAGTATCTTTAAAAAATAAAATAAAGTAAAATTTTTAAAAAATGAACTTTGTACTGTTGGAAAGACTATACTAAGACAGTAAGAAGACAATTCCAAGACTGATACAAATATTTGCACATTTTACATCCAATAATATACATGTGCACAAAATAAAGCATTAAAAAATTCACAAATCAAAAAGCCAGAACCTCATTTTAAATTAGGCAGTATGCTTGAATAGACATATAAGGGAAGAGAAAATAAGGATATGAAGGATGATCAACATCATTAGTCTTTAGTTCATATAAACTAGAAGTACAATGAGATAACATAAAAGGCTTATTAAAATAATGAAATTTAAAAAAAAATCAAATGAAGAATACCAAGTAATGGAGAGGAAATTGGAAATTCCTGGAACAACTGTAAATCTCATACACATTGATGGTGAGATACAGCAATCTATTACAGGTCTTTCTTAAAAAACCTGTGTTTACTTAAAAAATAAAAATATACTTACCATATAACCCAGCAATTCAACTCCTATGAATTTACATTAGGGATATTAGAACCTATGTTCAGAAAAAACCTGTATACAAATATTTTTAGCATCTTTAATCATAATCAACAAAAACTCCAAACAACCCAAGTATCCTTCAACTAGTAAATGGACAAAGAAATAGTGATACAACATAATAATTCCGCTAAGCAATAGAAAGGAAGGAAATAAAGATATAGACAACACATATGACTCTTAAATGAATTATAGTAAAGGAAAAGACAGACTCCAAAGACTACATATTATATGATTCCATTTGTTTGTAATTCTAGCAATGGAAAAACAATAGGGACAGAAAAACATCTTAGTCCTTGTTAGTGTTTAGGAAGGGAGGAAGTATTGACTGCAAAGGAAGACAAAGGAATTATTTAGGTGACATATAACTTGAATGTGGTTGTTGTTGCATGACTGTTCAGTCTGTCAAACTAATCTAACAGTACACCAAAGGTTGAATTTTATGCATTTAAATCATACTGTATAAAAAGTACAATAACATGATGTCACCAGATGTCATAGGGAGACAGTCCTGTGCTGTCTCCTGGTGGGAGTTTTGAACAACAAGCAACAAGTGACACAGCCTTCTTTCTCAGAGTTCCAGAAAAGAATGAAAGTTTGCCATAACAGGGCAAGTGCCAAATTAGAAAAAATCAACTTAAAAAATGCTAGAAACACATCATGTGGGATTTGCAGGCCCTTCTCACATCCATCACCAGCTCATCAAGGAGCTAGCCCATATTCCCAATGCAGATCCCAGATCCCAGTCCTGGGGAAAACAAAGTAACCCTTGTGCACATACTGGGTGCACATCTCCGACAATCTTTCTGGTGGCAGCCTGAAGTTCTGAATGAGGGTTCCTTTCAGATTTAACATCACAGAGCATTATGGAAGAGGGATCAGGCCATGGATGCCTAGGGTAAAAGAGTGTAGACATTGGGATATACGGTGTGTTCAAAGGGATCAGGAAGATAGACTGTTTCTTAGGGATAAGGGGTCGGCAGGATCTGTAAGGCTGCAAGTCCAGAACAAGATGCATGCACAGAAAAGACTGAGGACTCTGCTACATTATAGCCTTTGAGTATTCTTGAGATGCATTACTAGGCAGCCTAAACCATGAAGGAGAGCACTAAGAAAGGATAATCTGAAAAGATGAAGAAGTGTGGTTTCTTTTTCCTTCTATTTGTTAGTTCTTGGTATTCAAGGAAAACTCATAACACAAGTCAAACAATGCACACCTCAGTGACTAAATTTGAGGTAATATATGAAAATGATAAAATATACAGTGTGCAAAAAGATGACCAAATATGCCAAAAAACAGAAAGTGATAGTTCATGAAAAGGGTCAAAGGAACAATTATAATCCAACAACAATAAAGTCCAAATTTTAGAAATACTAGTAAAGATAATAAAAATATCTTAAATATGCTCAAACAGCCAAATGAAAACATGAAGAAAAAACAAAAGGAAATCAGGAAAACAATAGATAAACTGAAAGACAATTTCAGAAAAAGTATATAAATCATAAAAAGAAACCAAAGTGAAATCTGGAGAAGACCACAATAATTGAAATAAAAATATTCCCTAGAGGGGTTCAACAGCAGACTGTAGCTTACAGAAGAAGTAATTTGTGAACTTGAAGATAAAGCAATTGAAATTATGTAATCTGATCAGGAGAAAGAAGAAAAAAATCAAGAAAAGTGAAGAGACCCTAAGATTCTTGTAGGATAACATCAAGCATAACAAAATACACATTATAGGAATCTTAGAAAGGAAAGAGAAAGAACAGAGCAGAAACATTATAAAAAGAAAAATTGGCCACAAAATTAAAAAATTTACCTAAAGAACCTAATATACATATTCAAATGGCTCAAGGAACTCCTAACAACCTAAACCCAATGTGAACCACACCAAGACACATTATAATCAAACAGTCAAATGCCAAGTCAGAAAAACTGTAAAGAGGCAAGATAGAAGAAATGTGTCATGTACAAGGGAGCCTCAATAAGATTAAAAGTTTTCTGTTCAGAAACCATGGAAGCAGAAGGCAGTGAATGACTATATAAAGTACTGAAAAAACACCAACTAAGTATTCTATATCCAGCAAAAGTAACTTTCAGAAGTGAGAGAGAGATTAAAACCAAAGCTGAGGGAGTTTGCAACCACTAGACTGCCAATATAAGGAAGGATAAAGGGAGTTCTTCAATTTGAATGACAAGGACACTACACAATCAGGTGAAGCTAAACCTTACATTTTTGGTTTGTAACACCACTTTTTACTTTTAACAGTATCTACAAAGCAAAAGCATGAAAAGTAATGGAAAATGTGAGGGCCAAGTAGGTCCTTGGCCCTGGCTTCACATCCCTAAGGGAAACTCAGTCCATGGTGCACAGCCACCTGCATGCCCCAGGACACAAGTTAAAGTGTAAGAAACCTCAACATAGGAGAACAATGTACAGATGATACCATAGACAGTAATTTTGTCCAGGCTGTTCTATTCCTTCTTACACTAACATCACCAGAACACATTCATGTGACTCTAGCAAAAACTCTGTTATGAAATCTTTGCTCTGAGACCCTATATATTACCCCTCATTTTCCCACCTCTTTGCAGAGCTCTATCTTCATTCTCTGGACCACCAGAGTGAATCCCTCTGGTGGTCCCAATAAATAAAGCTTATGTCTGATTATGTACTTAGAGTGTCCTTTGGACTTCCAAATGCCCCAACCCATGCCCTTCAGGAGGTGAATGGGAACGAAGGTTTATAGGAATGTAGTTTGTGTGTACTATAGAATTTTTGGTACAAAATAATAATATTGTTATAGATTTAAGATGTTAAATACTTTAAGCCCCATAATAACCAAACAATGACAGAACAATATGGAATAAAGGAAATGATGAGAGATTCTAAAGGGGTCGCTATGACAGATCACCTAAACACAAAAGTATACAGTAATGGAAGAACTGAGGGCATAACTGGTGAAACATTTAGAAAAAAGCAAATGAAAAAGTAACTCATGTATTAACAGTAGCTATTTAAATGTAACTGACAAACTCCAGCCAAAAAGCAGAGCATGGCTTAAAATTTACATACATTGTTTCCAAGTGTAGATATGTGTGTGTGTGTGTGTGTGTGTGTGTGTGTGTGCGCGCGCATGTCTACTCTTTACAAGAGACCCTACTTAAATTCAAAGAAGCAAGAAGGTTGAAAGTGAAAGGATGGAAAAATATACCTTGCAAATATTAACCAAAATTGAATAGGGATGGTTAAATTACTATAAGAAAAAATAGGCTTAAAGTGAAATGTTGTTAAAAAGAACACAGAAGAACATTAATATTAAAAAAGGTGTCAATTAAGAAGATATAGTGATTATTAAAACATATGCACATAATACCAGAGCCCAGAAATATATGAAGCAAACATAGACAGACTTAAAGGGAAAATAGAAGGTTCTACATTAATAATAGGAGACTGGTATCAACCATTTTCAATAATAGCTAGAATATCCTGACAAAAGACCAATAAGGAAAAATAAAGAACTGAATAATACTATGAAAAAACTAAAGTAAACAACATAAATTTCACAATTCATTTAGCAACACAACGTATATTCATCCCAAGAGCACATGGATTATCCCCAAAGACATACTGCATGTTAAAACACAAAACAATTTCAAAAAATTTGAAAGATCAAAACCACACAAATTATCTTCTCCAAACACAACAGAATGAAACTAGAAATCAATAATAGAGACAGGAAATGCAAAGATATGTGGAATTTGATCAATTCACTCTTAAAGAAAGAATGAATTAAAGAAGAAATCACAAGATAAATTAGGAAATATCTTGAGATGAAAGAAAATGAAAACACAACACATCAAAATTCATGAAATGCAGGAAAGACAGTGCTCAGAGGAAAGTTTGTAGATCTAATTGCTTACAGTGAAAAAAAAGAACTGTACCAGGGCACTTATCTCTGGCATGTCTTCCCAGGTCATGCCTTGAAATCAAAAGCAGGCTATGCCTAGCTAAAACAAGAAACAATCAAATCAAAGAATACTGAGCCAATGGATTGCCTACATCAACACACACAATAAAGCACCCTGAATGAGGGAAAGTCTGTTCCATAGGGAGTAGAAGAGGCATACCTATAAATGGGGGAATTCCTAAGGTCATAACCACACACCCAGGAAAAGATTCAGGGCTCCAAAAAGACTGAGAGGAGCCTGTGCTTTCACTTCATACTTCTTTATTAGGAAGAAGGGTGAAGTTATGAAGGAGAGCCAAAACCAACAGAGAGTTGATTAACAAAGACTGTAAAATATGGTATTTGCTTTGGTTTCCTTGTTCTTATTAGCATATGGAACTCAAGGAAATAACTGTCATATCATTACTTGGAAACAAAATTAAAGAACAGACAACTCAGAGACTAAATCCAAGCCTTAGCCCATTAAAATTGTAAAATTCACATTGTGCAACAAAAGATTAGAAGACAAACCATGAAACAAGAATTTATAGCTCAACTCAAGTGTAGCAGTTAGGCAGTTTGATATAGTTATGAATTCCAAAAATAGATACTGGATTATGCTTGTAAACTGATATGTTAATCTGGGCATGATTAAGTTATGATTACTGCATTGACTGGGACACAGCAGTTGGGTGTTAAGCCCCACCCCTTGGTGAGTGGGATCTTAAAGATAAAAGACATTGCAAAGGACAGAGTTGGAGTAGTGTTGATGTTGGAGTTTTGATGCTGGAGCATGGGGAGATGAGCAGACAGAGGAGATTGTTTGTGAGGAAGGAGAGAAGGCCCCAGGATAGAGACAAGCCATTCATCGGATAGTCTACAGCAGGCCTTGTGGAGGAATCAGAAGCTGAGCCCAGAGAGAAACAGAGCCCTGGGAAGAGAGGAAACCAAGAAGCCTGAACCCTGGCAAACATCAGCAGCTGTCTTGCTCCAACACAAGGCAATGGACTTCGGTGAATGGAGAAAATTATGCTTTATGGTCTGGTAACTGTGGACTTCTACCCCAAATAAATACCCTTTAAGAAAACCAACCAATTTCTAGTATTTTGCATCAGCACCACTTTGACTGACTAATACACCAAGGAACACAATAAAATTTCAGAAACCATCAATGAAGATTATCAGACATTGGACATACTAGCCAAAACTTGAAAAAAATAAAATGATCTTCTACATACTCATAGAGCAAATGGAAAACATAGATATAATTAAAGAACATCAGGAAACTTATTGAACAGAATGGGACTCTTAATAGAATTTTAAATAAGAAAACAAACACAAATACTCAAGTTGAAGACCACAATAACTGAAATTAAAAATTCCCTAAATGGTTTCCTCAGCAGATTAGAGCTGAAAGAAGAATCTATAAACTTAAGTAGATACATATACTTAAGACAACTGAAATTTTTTCAGTCTGATGAGCAGAAAGTAAAAAGAATGACAAGTTGAACAGAGCCTTGCAGACATATGGGGCACCACCAAGGTGTGAATATACAGAGTATGGGAGTCCCTGAAGGAGAAGAAAGGAGCAGGAATATTTGGAGAAATAATGGCACAAAACTTCCCAATTATAACAAAGGAAGTAAATATACACATTCCAGAAGTCCAACAAGCCACAAATCATATCTCTTCAGTATAAACTTGAAGAGAAGTACACTCAGACACATGGTAATTGTAATGGTTAGGCTAATGTGTCAATTCAGCTAGGTAATGGTGCTCAGCTGTCTGGGCAAGCAAGCACTGGGCTTACTCTAATACAAGAGCATTTCATGGACTTTAATCATCAGTGAGTTGATTGCATAGATGGCTGGTTACATCTACAATGAACTAAGGAGATTGCTATCAGCAATGAGTGACATCATCCAACAGTTGAGGTCTTAAAAGGGGAAGTTATTTCAGCAGAGAGAGAATTCCCACCTCTATTTTAGACAGCCAGTGTCTCCTGAGTACACATTAAGGACCTTCTTCAGAGCCCCTTGTTTGTAGCCTGTCCTGTGGAATTTCAACTTGTGCATCCCCATGGTGATGTGAGACAATTCTCTAAAATCTCATACTATTTACAGGTATCTCCTTTCAGTTCTTTTCCCCTAGAGAACACTAACTAATAAATGAATCAAACTGTTGAATGTCAAGAACAAGGACAGTGTTCTGAAAGCGGGAAATAAAAGCAATGTTCTATATACACGGGATCCCCAATAAGATTAAGTTCCAATTTCTCATCAGAAAACTTGGAAGAAGGTAGTGGGATAAAATATTCAAAATACTGAAAAAAAATAAATGCCAAGCAAGAATTTTATATCTTATGAGAGAGTCTTCCAAAAATTAAGAAGCAATTAATATTCCCAGATTATCAAAAGCTATGGTAATATGCCATTACTAGATTTGAACTATAGTGAAAGTTAAGGGGCGTTATTGAAAATAAAAGGAAAGGACACTAACCAGTGGATCAAAGAAGAATAAAGAAATAAAGTATTATATATTGCCTAAGGGTTACCTCCTGAAGCCTCCTTGTTGCTCAAATGTGGTTTCTCTCTAAACCAAACTCAGCATATAAATGCACTATCTGCCCCACTGTGTGAGATATAATTCCCAAGGATAAGCCTCCGTGGCACCAAGGGATTATTACCAAGCACTGACTAGCAATGCATCTGGAAAAAAATCTTGACCAAAAGAGGAAATATTAAATACAAATGAGTTTTTATTGCTAATACATCTCAAGGTGAGTTGAGAGGTTATTCCAGAGGTTATGCTAATGCACATCTCAGCAGGTTCCCACTGACTGCCACAGTAAACATTGCCTCAACTGGAAGGGCTCCTGAGAGCTCTAAAGACATTTAGACACTATAGGCAGGGTAGACAAACTCAGGAATTTGGCACCTTGTCAATGGACCTTACTTTGGAATATATGCTCC
>JAQZBX010071177.1:0-15282 GCA_029593785.1 Cabassous unicinctus | reverse complement strand
AGTAAACACAAACAAAAGAAAATTATCACTACATATCATGTGTGCATAAATTCATGCATCTATATATACATTGTTATATGTTTGCCTTAATAACATCAATATGTACTTGCATATTTTGTATCTGACATATGGGCTAGAGACTGTGAAGAACACAAATATGAATAAACGAAGTCTTCTGTTGAAGACTTTATGGTCTTTGTGGAGATGAATATTACACACACACATGCACACACATGCACATACTTTGTTTTAAAAGAGGTTCATAGATTTTATCTGATGGTTTTCAATACATATTCTAAATGTGATGACCCAACTCATTCCTTCGATTACTACTCAATGATTCTTGCAGAGATGAGACAGTATTGAGAGAGACACTCTTTCTAATGGTCATGAATACATGTCTGGGAGAGTTCTTTCTTCCAGGTTTCCACTAAAGAATAATTATTCAGCACTGCAATTCTCTCTTAAGGAAAATAAATTCTCCTTTTAGTATGTTGGATTCATTATTAACAAAGATTATCATAGCAAAATGACCACACATTAGCAAATTGCTCATTGACCCTATTAGTACTTACACCTCACTGAAATGACCCAAATTTTCACTGGGGGTTATATTTACTTTTTTTTTTTGAGGTACCAAAGCTGGGTTTGAACTCAGGACCTCATAAGTGGGAAGCCAGCATGCAACCACTGAGCCACATCTTCTCCCATGAGTTGGTTTTCTTGTTTGTTTGCTTGCTTGTTGCTTTGTCTTTGTTTTTATTTGGTACTGGGACCTGAACCTGGGACCTCCCATATGGGAAGCAGGTGCTTTACCACTTGAGTCACATCTACTCCCCTATATTTACTTTTATTAGGTCTGCACTCTTTCCTGCTTTACTATCAGGCTACAGCAGTCATTCCTTGCATTCACTAAATTAAGGAGTACTCAAATCTTAATCTCTTAATGGTCTACTGTTAATTTGCTAAAAGCAGAGAAAAAAGAATATCTAGTTATATCAAGCATCAATTAAATATTTTCACAGGTTACTTTGTGATGCATTCTCACAATATGGCATAATTATCAGGCACATCTCAGATGCTTTATTACTTACTTCCATATGTCCATGTTCTGAATACTTGATTTACCTAAATGAACTCTTAATACAAAAAGTCATTGTTCAACCCAAACCAATAAAATGGTAATTCATATCCCAAATTAGAAGACTGTAAGTGACCAATAAGTTTGTGTTATGCCATTTGATACTACCATATTTTTTTCCAAATGCTGCAGTAATTAAATAATAAAGCCATCCAGGTTTGTTTTAATTGTAATATGCAGAGATTACTTCTGGAAGTAGTTTTCCATGTATGACTCCTAAAGAGCATTTTTCATAACCTTTTCCTCCAATTATATATAGATCAGTGAGATGGAGCTCACTCTCATCAAATGTCCTAGGTCCCATGGGAGAAAGTTCCACTGTTATTTTATTCAGGTGCTTACTAAATATATGTGCTTGTGTCCTTAGGTTTCTCTGCCAGATTCATAGGACTTCATCTGAAGCCTTCCTTGACTGGGCTGTCACTGTGGCAACAACTCACAATCAGTCAGATTATCAGGTGTGTGGCTATGTGCGAGAATCTGGCAGATCTGGTCTCCCCTGGAATAGAAATAATCTTTCCTTATCTTTTATGAATTGGCGTAATTGGCTAAAGACTGAAAATAATAGCAGCCCTTCAAGTGGCAACTCCCAGAGCCCATGAACTCCTATAACTGCTTGCCTTGTTTTTTACACTGTAGCTGTGGCCTTGTGTCACAGTACTACCCCATTTCCATGCTCAGGCATTTCATGAGGAAGAGGTGGCTGAAAGATTGTAAGAGTTGTGGGATAGGGTGGATTGTGGTGTATATGATTTTGCATTATCTCCCTCAATCCTGCCCACTCTTCCCCCTCTTCAATTTGCAGCAGCATTCCTGAGTACTCAAAAAACTAGCCTATGTAAACTCTGACTGATCAGATATTGTATGGGAATACTTAACCTGTTATTCCAGAAGCCTGTAAGAATATAATTTTCATTGAATTCCCTTATTAATGAAACCTTAATATCTGTTGTTTTGTGATCTGCTTCCTGTAAAAGTGACACAAACTCCACATGTAGCTCGGTAATCATCTTCAAGCTATGTACTATTAGTTCTTGAGCAATGCACTGCATTCTTCAGAAAGCATCCCCCCATGTGCTTTCCTAGCTGCATGTAGACAATGTACCATAAAAAATCCCTCTTGTTTTGCAGTGAGCGTAGGTGGGCAAGCTCCAAAAATGCTGTCTCTCCCCCTGCTGCCTAGGATGAAGACTCCGTGTATTCCCTTAAATAAATGCTTATTACTCACCAACCTGGGCTTGTCTGAGGCTTTCTATGGTCTGACATATCCCTATCAGAATTGTGTGAAGCTGTCATTTTTACACAACTCCTCACCATACTCAGGACTGTTTTTGACAGAACTGACATGATATGCATTAAGGTATCTGTTATAGAAATTTGGTCATATATACTTGTGTAAATTACGAAGTCTGAATTTTATAGGACAAGCTGTGAGTTGAGGGTAAAGTTGAATTTCCCAGTAGAAACTGGCTGGCTGAAATAGTAGCAGAAATTCTTCAACTTCTGAAATTCTCAATTCTGGTTTTAAGACCTGCCATAGATTGGATGAGATGACTCCCCACATTGCTGTCCACAATCTCCTTGCTGTTTGTAGATGCAGATGCAGTGAGTTGTTAATGCAACTGGTTCTAGATGCAAATTTATCTCTGAAATACCTTCATAATGACAATGTGACCAGTGCTAGCTTGACTAAAGGACTGGGCACCATAATCTGTCCAAGTTGAAACATGAAATTAATCACTAAATTCTGCTGCTTATCATCTGGATACACATACACATCTAATTAAACCATTCTTAATCCCCAAATATAGACAATGATAAAGTCATTATTCTGCTTAATATCTTACAACTGTCCTGCATGCAATGGAAAATGCACTAACCCTTTTCTCAGAAGAGGATACATGTCCTTGAGTGATATTCACTCATACCCTGTAATTTTAATACTATAATGTTAAGTTAATACAACTTATGTTTAATGATAAGGAGGTAAGACAGGGAAGAAAACAAAACATTTGCTTCATATACACATGTATTTATATGTTTATATATTTATAATATGTGTAAACATATTAATAAAATAAGGGAAATACTCAGCAATTACATTCTTTGTTTCTGCAACTCATCACATAGCCATATCTAGTATTTATAACTACCTACTTTCCCAACCCATTCCATGTTTCCTTTATGTCCAGCAAACATCTCAGCTAATCATAGATCTTTGCTTGGTGGGGTGACCTAAAACTTCATCTCTAAAGGATATAGACCATTAGTAGTCCTGACTGGATTGGGCTGTTATAGTCTAAAATTAACTTCAATCAAAGAGCATGGGATTATTAACAGACATCTTATATTCCACACATACTCTTCCTTACCTCCATTAGCAGTCCATGTTCCCCTTGGTAAGCAGGATCAATCACCACTGGCAATACAGTAACTTCTTTTTTGACTATTGATTCAGAGGCCTGGGGAAATGAAAATTGCCAACTGCCAGTCATATGTTCCAGTTCAATGGAATGATTGTTGTGCCTCCTGGTGGAAGCACTATCCTTTTGGATACCTCTAGGCCAGCAGAGCATAAAGTCACAGGGACAAGTGGCAAAAATTTTGCTAGTGGTTCACAAGGTTAGTAGTGATTGGTGACACTCCCATTTCCAGACTGATTCCTGCAAATTCTCTCTATGGGAGAAACAGTACCATAGAGTACACAATTATTCAAGCCTATAAAGAACCCCTGAGGGACATTTTCCCAGACCTGAAAATGTTGCCACCCTGATGACATTGTGATTGAGTCATCAAAAGGCTATTCTGTGGGTTTATCAATCTAGTTTATTTAGGATGATGGATTGGTAAAAATCAATGAATCCCAAGAGCATGGCCACAGTTTTCATTTTCTATGGGGTGATTTCCTTGGGCAGAAGCAATGTCTGTGGAATACCATGATGGTAGATAAACATTCTATAAGCCTGTAGATAGTAGTTTTGGCATAAACATTGTGTACAGAGAAGGCAAATCAGTGTACAGAGTAAGTTTCTTTCCCCCAAAAATATCACTAGGTCCAATCAGCACAATGTTATCAATGTAATGGACCAGTGTGATATCTTCTGGAAAGGTAATTAATCAGGTTATCTGCAGATGAGATTATGTCATGGAACTGAATATTTGCTACACCTCTGAGGAAGAACAGATAATATGTTTTGCTGTATTTTCAAGCTGGAAGCAAACTAACAAATATATATATATATATAAAAAGGTTTTGCCAAATCCATACCTGCATACCAAATTACTGGGGATGTGTTAATTTGTACATGAAATGATATCATATCTGAAATGGCAGCTGCAATTAGAGTAACTACCTAGTTCAGTTTATGATAGCCCACTGTCTTCCTCCAATATCCATGTGTTTTTAGCACAGGCTAAATAATAGAATTGAATGGTAATGTGATGGAATCACCAGCCCTGTATCCCTCAAGCACTTAATGATAGCACTAATCTTCACCATAAATGTGTGTATCTATTTCTGTACTCTATTCAGTTCCATTGACCACGGTATTTATTTGTTCAAGAATAACACATCTGCTTAATTATTTTAACTTTTGACTCATCCTAAAATCAGATTGAGTCCTCTAAGTTTATTCTTCATTTTCTAGGTTGTTTGAATATCTTAGTATTTGTCTTTTCATATACATTGTCAATTCAGCTTGTCCATTTCTGAAAAAAATAAAATATTTTTAAATTTAAATTGGTTGCATTGAATCTATAGGTAAACTTGCTATTACATTTAATTAATAGAACACTTGCTCCCAAATGGCTCCTTACCCAGACGTCCATGTAATATTCAAAATTATTATAAGAGTTTCTTACATATGTAGGCATGTACTAGCCTACAGGTTAGTATATGGCATCCCTAAGAAAAGGAAAAGCAAAAAGTTCAAACCTTGTGACTTTAACTGTAACAGTCTCCTAATATTCTAATGTTTTAGCACATAGAATATTACAGATGTCTGTCTACTGTTCAAACTTTCCTGTAACCTTGTCCAGAAGTTTTTTCCCTGTCAGATTCTCAAAGAGCTTAAACTATCTCACAGGCTTTTCAGAAGCATAGCACTTTAAACTTTAAATAAGAAACATTAATTTTACTAAACAATTATAAATTATGTCATAGGTTATGCTTTCATATTATATACATATTTAGGGAATTTTTGAGGAATTAAAGAAGTTATATTCCCAGTAAGAAGAAACTGCATTTCATAGAATTTAAGTTATTAACCTAATGACACCTAGCTAATATGTATTAGAGTTAGGACAATGTATTAGGTAATTAATCATTTGATTACTTTTTGAATCTTATGCTATGTCATTTTTCCACTGAGGGATCATTTTTTACTAAAAGTCAAAGTACATTCATAAAGATATTTATATCTTATAGTTCATTTTTCCAGAAAACTTAACTAGTTTATTATTTTTAAAAATCTCACCTTACTGTTTTACTTTGCATAAGAGAATTGCTTTGTTTTTTCCTTGGGCACCCACTGCAGATTCCACAAATAGCTTAATGTACTGACATAAGTATCAAAATGCACAATACTCACAACATATTGCAACTGAGAGACTAGTTCAGTTTCAGAGGTAAGAAGAAAGGTTTTTCTTCACTAACACAATACTTTAGAAAGTATAGTTCTGAATCTCAACCTGCAGTATTTGCATTAATATTTAAATGTGAGATGCTGTGTTCTACTAAAAAAAATGGATATTTAAAAATGCAATTGCTTTAAACTAATTGTCTAAAGGAAAAGTATGGTGATACCTCGTGGGTCATGAGCTGCATATAAAAGTAAATCTTATGATAAAAATAGCACAAAGAATAGGAAAGATGAATTGTATATCTCCTAATTGAAGTTTAATAATCCCTAGAGCAACCACTGTGGAAAGAGAAGATAAAATTGCCAAATAATGAAAAAAAGGATAATTTTATAGTTTCCTACAAATATTAAAAGGATAGTAGGATTTTGCAAGTAAGATGGCATCAGTTTAAGTGGACTCTCACCAGTATTCTTGCCAAAAGCACCTGAGAAGGGGCAAGATCCTGCCTGAGTGAGCTCTTTTGGGAAGCCACAGAGCAAGAGGCTTCAGGGCATTGATCTGAAGGGAACTGGACAAAGAGATAAAAAACCCAAAGGAAAACTGTAAAATTCTCACCCTGGTGGCTGGAAAGAGTGGGCAGCTAAGCCCCACCCTCAAAAAAAAAAGCAACTGCAAACCCCCTGACTCATACCTGCCACCAAGCGGGAAGGAGCCTTCTCTGGGAGTAAGAGGGTTTTGGAGAAGGGTGGAGAGGGGTTTCCTTTCTGTTGGTTTGGTTACCTGGACACCCTTTGAGTTTTAAGGAGCATACCAGCTGGCAAGAGGTGGCCCTGGGAAGAGGGAAGAGGTGAATCTGCTTAGGCAGCTTGATTTACCTAGCCAGCCTGGGATAGAGAAACTTGGTCTGGGGAGGGCAGAGACTGGCAATGACTAGGCCAGGGCTGAAAACTAACAAATTCTAACTCCCCTAAGGGAGGCAGGCAGTAAGAAGTGCTTAATAACTTTCCAAGGGACTATTTATGGTCCCCTGAGAGGTGGGGGAGGTCTGGAAGAAGGTTGAGAATCATTTTTCTGAGGTGAGTTTGGAGAGCAGAGTCCCATTTGAATTTCAGAAGGGAACTCAACCTGACAAGGAGAGGTGAGGGGGATCAAATCACATAGGCTATGGCATCCTGCTGCCCTGGGAGAGAAGGCAATAAGAATAGAAAGGAGGCAGGGACAGACAGGATTCTAATCATCATGAATCTACCCAATTGCAAAGAATTAAACCTGCCCTAGGGAAGTGACTGGATAGCTCTCTAATTAACTGACCCAATGAGAAAGTTTAGCTCAGTGGAGGAGTCTCCACTTTGAACATACAAGGTCACTGGTTAGATTCCTGGCTCTCACAGTAGTGATCCACCAGGTAATCAAACACCCAGCTGATACTTTAGGATAGGGAACACACAGACATTATTTTTGTCTTAGCTTCTCTTGGATCTCTTATTTTTCATTTAAAAAAAAAGGTGTCTTTTTTTTTTTTAATTTAACTTAGTTTACTGGCTAAAACCTGATTCAGAACCTGCAGAAGGCAGGCTGCAGGGTATTTGATTGATGAACACCTTCAGCTTGAGTAGCTCCTCAGGGACCCAAGAAGGAAGGCTGTTTTTCTTAAGTTTTTGGTTAACTGCTTGCTTGTTTGTTTTTTGTTCTTTTTTCCCCTCTTTCTCCCACCCACCTTTTTTCTTTTAAGTAGGTGCTTCTGTCTTGATTCTTATTTGCTAGTACCCCCTTCCTTTGTTTCCCCTATTTCTATATAACAATATTGTCTACCTATGCTGTTTGTTTTCCTTCTTTCATTGTCCTATCTTCCTCTTTCTATTTTTGTTCTTACATTCCACCTCTCTTTGTTCAGTCTCCATTTTTCTTGTTTTTATTTCTATCTCCTCTATTCTCTCTTTTCTTACTTTTTAAAACTTATTTTCTTATTGTCTTTTGTTTTCTCTTACTCTCTCTTCTTATCATTCTGGACTTTTAATTCATTCTAGATATTTTTCTTTATTCAGTTTTTCATTTCAGTGTTTGTAAACCACTTTTTCTCATTCCTCTGCACTTTTTACATAAGTTAACTATTCATTTTCCTAGGTGTTATATGGTTCCTCTTCTACCTTTAACTATTATTATTACTATAATCCTTTTTCTCTTCTTACCTCTTTCCCTTTCTCTGGCCCTAATCTTTTTCTTTCAAGGGAACATAGACAACAGCAAGGATATAGAATAAGAGGAACAAACTGTCAAAGTGAAAACTTACCAGACACGCAAAAACAGCAACTAAATAAAACCCTAAAATAGAGGGAGAAACTAATCAACAAAATAAACCCATCAAGATAAAGAAATGTCTAAAGAGCAACAAAAAATTATAAACCATACTAAGAAACAGGAAGACATGACCCAGTCCATTGAACAAACTGAAAACCAGGAGGAGATGCAGACCATGGAACAACTAATCAGAGCTGTCCAAACAAATACCATGAACCAATTTAATCAAGTGAAGGAAGAGATTAAGGATATTAAGAAGACACTGGGAAAGCATACCGAGGAAATTGTGAACAAACATAAAAATATAACAGATATGATGGTGATGAAAGGCACAATAGCAGAAATAAAAAAGACACTGGAAGTGCATAACAGCAGATTTGAACAGGCAGAAGAAAGAATTAGTCATGTGGAAAACAGTATATCTGAAATCAGATAGTAGAACAGATATATAAAAATATAGAAAAAAATCCAGCAAGGACTTAAGGATCTGAAGAACAAACACTAAACACGCAAACATATGCATTATAGGCATCCCAGAGAAGATGGGAGAAGAGAAGGTAAAGGGGACAAAATAACTGTTGAAAGAAATAATAGCTTAAAACTTCCCAACCCTATTGGGGGAGATGGATATACTGTTCAGGAACTGCAGCACATTCCAAAGAGTATAAATCCCACCACGCTTACTCCAAGACATATGTAACCCTTGGGGAATTTGATGTAATTATGAATTCCAAAAATATAATTGGATCATTCCTGTAATCTGATCTGTTAATCTGGACATGATTGAATTATGATTAGGGCGTTGACTGGGCCATATCAGTCAGTAGGGTGTTGAGCCCCACCCCCTGGTGGGTGGGGAATTGAATATAAAAGGCAAGGCAAAGAACAGTTTTGAGTAGCAGTCTTTTGAGAAGCAGTTTTGACGTTGGAAAGAAGGCCCCAGGAGAAGAAAAGCGAGCTATTCGCCTGATCGCCTACAGCTGACCTTGTGGAGGAAACAAGAGCTAAGCCCGGAGAGAAACACAGCCCCAGGAAGAGAGGAACCCAGAAGCCTGAACCCTGGCAAACATTGGCAGCTGTCTTGCTCCAACACGTGGCAATGAACTGTGGTGAGAGAAGAAACTTAATAGTTTATGGCCTCAAAACTGTGGACTTCTACCCCAAATCCCTTTATAAAGACCAACCCATTTTTGGTATTTCACATTAGCACCCCTTTGGCTGACTAATACAGAATTTGGTACCGGGAGTGGGGTGGTGCTTTTGTAATTACCAAAATGTTGGAACGGTTTTATAAATGGGTAAGGGGTATTTTTTGGAGGAATTGTGAAATGCTTGATGGAAAAGGCCTAGATCGCTTTGAAGAAACTGTTGATAGTAATATGGACGCTAAAGAAACTTTCTATGATGCCTTAGAAGTAAATGATGAAACTTTTATTGGAAACTGGAGGAAAGGCGATCCATGTTTTAAAGTTGTGGAGAACTTAGCAAGATTAACTACTGGTGTTATATGGAAGACAGAATTTGAAAATGGTGAACCAGAGCATTTAGCTGAAAAACTTTCAAAGGTAAACTTAGAGAATGTGGCTTGGCTTCTCCTTGCAGCTTATAGCAAAATACTAAATGAGTGAAATACACTAAGGACTGAACTTTTGGGCACCAAGAAAACAGAAACTGATTCCGGAACTTCCAAGTTTCTGGAAATCAAATTCCCAGATGAAAATGCCCTATTTGAAGACTTTACTAAACTTGGAACTCGTAATTCAAAAATGAAGATGCAGCTATCTCGGAAAGACTTGTGGAAAGTCTTACTGTCTGATAGCTTGGACCTCTGCTTCCTGCATGCTAAACCAACAAAGTTTTTGAGAGAGCTGTATGAACAAAACCACTGTCAGCTTGGACAAAAAAAGACATGGAAAAGAGAGATTGAAGTAGAATCAGCTTTAAGAAGAAAACCGTGGAAGCAGAGATCTGGGATTAAGACATCTCCTTGGGCCAAGAGAGGAGCCCCACCCATGTGTACAGAGAGGGTGAGTTTGCCCCTGCAGCTAAAGAGGGTGGATGTCTCCACCCAATGTTCAGGAAAAGTTTTGCCACCCCAGGGTGCAGGGAGGGTGGAGCACATTCCTCAAAGATTAGGGTGGTTAAGGTCAACACCCCATAGGTCTGAGAGGGATGTACCTGTCCCCCACGGATTAGAGAAGGTCAGGTGGTCAACCCATCGCTCTGAGAGGGTTGAACCTGTATGCCAAAGGTTAGAGAAGGCCAGGTGGTCAACCTGTTGCTCTGAGAGGGTTGAACCTGTATGCCAAAGGTTAGGGGGAATGTTGTCTTCACCTCACTATACTAGGGGGGCTAAGACTCTAACCCAAACATTGGATAAGGTGTGGCAATCACCCCAACACCCTTGGAGGATGAGGTCTGAAGCTTGGTCAACACCCAGATGCTTGAAGAGGGTGGAACCAAGAAAGTGGCCATTGGGCAAGCCTGTGGAGAGAGTGGGTCCCCATGTGGCCCCAAGGAGAAGAAACCAATGTCTTAAAAATGATTCTCAAACTTTAAAATTAAATAGAGGATGCCCTGCAGGTTTACTAAACTGTAGAGGATCCATGACTCATGTTTAACATCCCAATTTCTCCTTATAATATTGAAAATGTTTATCCTTTGTCTTTCAATGTATTAAAAGCAGTTAAAGGGTTTTGTAAGTTTCAGAGGTCTACAGCAGACAGAATTCTGCCTGAAGACAAACTGTATTTCTTTAAACTGCCTATAATATGATTTTGTACTTGAATTGTTACTAATTTAAGTTTTTTTGAGAATTGTAATGTATTTTTAGAATTCAGAGGGTGGAATGTAACCATTGGGGAATTTGATGTAATTATGAATTCCAAAAATATAATTGGATCATGCCTGTAATCTGATCTGTTAATCTGGACATGATTGAATTATGATTAGGGCGTTGACTGGGCCATGTCAGTCAGTAGGGTGTTGAGCCCCACCCCCTGGTGGGTGGGGAATTGAATGTAAAAGGCAAGGCAAAGAACAGTTTTGAGTAGCAGTCTTTTGAGAAGCAGTTTTGACGTTGGAAAGAAGGCCCCAGGAGAAGAAAAGCGAGCTATTTGCCTGATCGCCTACAGCTGACCTTGTGAAGGAAACAAGAGCTAAGCCCGGAGAGAAACACAGCCCCAGGAAGAGAGGAACCCAGAAGCCTGATCCCTGGCAAACGTTGGCAGCTGTCTTGCTCCAACACGTGGCAATGAACTGTGGTAAGAGAAGAAACTTAATAGTTTTTGGCCTGGTAACTGTGAACTTCTACCCCAAATAAATACCCTTTATAAAAACCAACCCATTTTTGGTATTTCACATTAGCACCCCTTTGGCTAACTAATACAACATATACTTGTCAAATTGTCCATTTCTCAAGACAAAGAGAGACTACTGAAAGCAGCAAGAGAAAAGACAATCATCACATGCAAGATAAGCCCAATTAGGTTTACTGATGATCTCTCATCTAAATAAATGGAGGCAAAAAGGCAGTGGTATGACATAGTTAAGGTGATAAAAGAAAAAAAAATTCTTGGCTGAAAGAAAAATATCTTCCAGCCAAGAATTCTCTATCTAGCAAAGCAGGCATTAAAAAATGATGGAGGACTCAAAATATTCACAAACAGAAATTAGGAGAGTATGCCAATAAGAAACCTGCCCATCAAGAAATACTAAAGGGAGTGCTGCAGTTTGAATGGGAAAAAAAAACAGGAGAGAGAGAATTGGAGGAGCGTGTAAGAAAAAAATATTAAAAACAAAAAAAGAAAAATAAAGTAACATATGACATACATAACTCCCCCCCAAAATATGGCTAATATAACTAATTCCTTGAGAGTTTTAATACTTAATGTTAATGGATTAAACTCACCAGTCAAGAGACACATATTGGCAGAATGGAAAAGGAACTATGTCCCATCTATATGCTGTTTGCAAGAAACTCACCTTAGACCCAGGTATTCAAGGAGGCTGAAAGTGAATGGTAGGAAAACAATGTTACAAGAAAACAACCTAAAAAAGGCTGGAGTAGCTATCCTAATATCAGGCAAAATAGAATTTAAATGTTAAACTATTGAGTATATTAGTAAAATGGTAATCTTTCAAGAAGAAAGAACAATCATAAACATTTATGCACCCAACCAAGGCACCTCTAAAAAAAAAATGAGGAAACACTGGAAGATCTAAGTGGAGAAATAAATGCCTCTACAATTATAGTGGGGGACTTTAATACACTACTATCATCATTAGACAAAATATCTCAACAGAGAATCAATAAAGAAACAAAGAATCTGAATATATTAGAGGATCTGGACTTAATAGATACATAGAGAAAATTACACCCAAATCCAGTGGGATAGACTTTCTTCTCAAGTGCACATGGATCATTCTCCAAGACAGACAACTTGCTAGACCACAGAATAACTCTCAATGAATTCAGAAAGATGGGGTTTATACAAAATAATTTCTTCAACCACAGTGGAATGAAGCTGGAAAACAGTAAGGTGAAGAGAATCATATCAGGCATAAAGATATAGAAGATAAACAACACACTTAGGCAAGAAAAAGATATAAAAGGTATCGAAATTGGAAAGGAACATGTAAAAATTTCACTGTTTCCAGATGACATGATACTATTCCCAGAAAGCCCTGAAAACTCAACAATAAAAATTCTAAGCTTGTAAATGAGTTCAGTAAAGTTGCAGGTTATAAGATCAATGCACAAAAATCAGTCGCATTTCTGTACACCAGTGATGAGCCATCTGAGGAGGAAATCAAGAAAAAAAATCCCATTTACAATAGCAACAAAAAGAATCAAATACCTAGGAATTAATTTAACTAAAAATGTAAATGACTTATATGAAGAAAATGACACAACACTGTTAAAGGAAATCAAAGAAGACTTAAATAAATGGAAGAATATTCCCTGTTCATGGATGGGAAGACTAAACATCTTAAGATGTCTTTACTATCCAAATTGATCTACAGATTTAATGCAATTCCAATAAAAATCAGCACAGTATTTTTTACTGAACTGGGAAGACTAACTATGAAATTTATTTGGAAGGGCAACAGGGTCTGTATGGCCAAAGACATATTAAAAAAGAGAAATGAAATAGAAAGAATCACACTACCTGACTTTAAAACATACTACAAATCTACAGTGGTCAAAACTGCATGGTATTGTCACAAAGATAGACATACCAACTGATGGAACCAAATTGAGAGTTCTGATATACATCCTCACATATACACTCATCTGATATTTGACAAGACCACAAAACCCACTCACCTGGGGAAAAAATTGCCTGTATAACAAATGGTGCTAGGAGAACCGGATATCTATATCCAAAAGAATGAGAGAGGAACACCATCTCACACCTTATACAAAAATCCCCTCAAGATGTATCAAAGACCTAATATAAAAGCCAAAACCATAAAGACCTTGGAAGATAACGTAGGGAAGCATCTACAGGACCTTGGAATAGGAAATGGTTTTATGAACTTCACACCCAAAGCATAAGCAGTGAAAGAAAACATAATTAAATGGGGTCTCCTCAAAATTAAAATCTTTTGCACCTCAAAGGAGTTTGTCAAAAAAGTAAAATAAACAGCCTATCCAATGGGGAAAAAAAGCTATTTGGTAACCATATATCTGATAGGAGCCCAATATCCAGCTTATATAAAGAAATCATACAGCTCAAAAATAAAGACAAGCAACCCACTTAAAAATGGGCATGTGAATTAAACAGACACTTCTCCAAAGAAGATAAATAGCTAAAAAGCACATGAAAATATGATCAACATCACTAGCTATTAGGGAAATGCAAATCAAAACTACAATGAGATACCATCTTTTACCCATTAGTCTGGTAGCCATTAAAAAACAAAGGACCACAAGTGTTGGAAAGGATGTGGAAGATGTGAGAACCTTCATCCACTGCTGGTGTGAATGTAAAATGATGCAGCCATTGTGGAGGATAATTTGACATTTCCTAACATAACTAACTCTAGATCTGCCATATGATCCAGCAATAGCACTGCTGGGTATATACCTAGAAGGACTGAAAGCAAAGACATGAACAGATATATGCACACTAATATTCACAGTTGCAATATTCACTATTGCCAAAAGTTGGAAACAACCAAATGCCCATCAAACAGATGAATGGATAAACAAAATGTGGTATATACATACAATGGAATATTACTCAGGTGTAAGAAGTAATACAGTAGTAACACACAGGATAACATAGATCATTCTTGAGGACCTTACATTGAGTGAAGCAAGCCAAGCATTGAAAGACAAATATTACATGATCTCTTTAATATGAATTAAGCAATAGAGCAGACACAGAGAGCTAGAGTCCAGAAGATAGGTTTGCAGGAAATAGAAAGGGAGAAAAATATTTTGAGCCAATGCCCATACAGGTGAAATGTATGATAAGGTGAAAGTGATTAGCTGTGCAGTGAAGGGATATGACAAGCTTGTAGTGATATCAGGTTGGGTGGTGCAGGTTTGACAGTGGGGCAGTGTCAGAGGGTGGGTTGGATGGTCCTTGGAACTGGGGAGAGGGTTTGGGGAGGGAGAATGTGAATACTGGGGAATTGGCAGGTGTATGATTGAAATTAAAATGTTGGGAATGCTCATTTGGCAATATGACAAGGAAGGGTTACTGGTTTAGGTTGTTGGGTGGGGACATTTGGGCCAGGGCACACTTGGGGCAAGCTTCTAGGGCTCATGTGAGTGAACATTTTGGCATAGTGTGTTGCATCAGTGGGTAGAGACCCACATAATGAGCAGAAAGGAGTTGGACTCCCATCTTCGGGAGACTCAATATGTTCTCAAAGTGAGGGGTGGGTGTCTCTCAAGAGCATGGGTGGTTCCTAATAGGGGAGGACAGACCAATAAGTCAAGCCCTCAGTGTTGTTACATGTAACTATGAATCTTGTTCTTCAAGGACTGAAGCCTGGTGGTAGTTGTGAGCCTAAAGGCAGGGGAGAGGGAAGAATAGAATATGCAAGGAGGGGTATTTAGGGGGCAATGGAAATGTTCTGTATGTTTTTGCAACTATGGATACAGGCCATGTCAAATGTCATAAAAATTTATAAAAATATATGATCTAAAGTGTAAAACATATTGTAAACTATTGACCATGGTTAATAGTTATTTTTCCATATTTGTATATCAGTTGTAACAAATGTACCATCCACATATAAAAAGG
>JAQZBX010071176.1:0-15282 GCA_029593785.1 Cabassous unicinctus | reverse complement strand
GGAGAGTGTAAAAACAACTGAAAGGACAAAAAGAGAAATAAAAACAACATATGACATACATTAACCCAAAGATAATATGGCTGATGTAAGAAATTTGTTGCGAGTAATAACACTGAATGCTAATGGATTAAACTCACTAGTCAAGAGACACAGATTGGAAAAATGGATAAGGAAATATGATCCACCAATATGCTGCCTACAATAAACCCACCTTTCACCCAGGGATTCAAGGAGGCTGAAAGTGAATGGCTGGAAAACTATTTTATAATCAAACAATAGCCAAAAAGGGGCAGGAATAGCTATCCTAATATCAGACAAAATAGATTTTAAATGCAAAACTATTGTAAGAGACAAAGATGGACAGTATATATTAGCAAAAGGGATAATATCTCAAGTAAAGAGAACAATCATAAACATTTTTGCACCTAATCAGGGTGCCTCAAAATACATGAGGCAAACTCTGGAAAAACTAAGTGGAGAAATAAATGCTTCTACAGTTATAGTGGGGAACTTTAATACACCATTATCACCATTAGACAGAATATCTAGACAGAGAATCAGTAAAGAAACAAAGACTCTGAATAATGCATTAGAGGACCTGGACCTAATAGACATATACAAAACACTACACCAAAATAAAGCAGGATTTAAATTCTTCTTGAGAGCACATGGATCATACTCCAAGATAAACCACATGTTAGGTGACAGAACAACTCTCAATTAATTCAGAAAGATTGAAATTGTACAAAGGAATTTCTCTGACCACAATGGAATGAAATTGGAAATCACTAAGGGCCAGAGAAACAGATTAGGCACAAAGATATGGAAGTTAAACAACACACTCTTAGACAAACAGTGGGACAAGGAGGAAATCAAAAAAAAAATCAGTAACTACCTTGAAACTAATGAAATGACAACACAACATATCAAAACCTATGGGATGCAGCCAAATCTGTCCTGAGAGGGAGATTCATGCCATAAATACATATATTAAAAAAGAGAGAGCTAAGATTGAAAACCTAACTGCACACTTGGAGGAATTGATAAATCATAACAAATTAAACCTAAAGGAAGTAGAAAGAAGGAAATAACAAAGATTTGAGCAGAATTAAATGAAATGGAAAATAAAGTAGCACTGGAAAAAATAAACAAAGCCAAAAGCTGTTTCTTCGAGAAGATCAATAAAATTGACAAACCCTTAGCCAGACTAACACAAGAAAAAGAGAGAACAGATGCAAATACACAAAATAAGGAATGATCAAGGGGATATCACTACTGACCTCACAGAAATAAAGAGTATCATAAGAGGATACTTTGAAAAATTATATGCCTACAAGACTAGTAATTTAAAGGAAATGAACAAATTTCTAGAAATTCACAAACAGCCCACATTGAGGAAAGAAGAAATTGCTGAACTCAACAGTCCAATTACAAGTAAAGAGATAGACTCTGTCATCAAAAACTTCCCAACCAAGAAGTGCCCAGGACCAGATGGCTTCAGGACTAAATTCTACTAAATATTCCAGAAAGAGCTAACACCAATCCTGCTTAAGCTATTCCAAAATTAGAAGTAGAAGTAATATTGCCTAATTCATTCTATGATGCCAACATTACCCTAATACCAAAGCCAAACAAAGATATGACAAGAAAGGAAAATTAGAGACCAATTTCTCTAATGAACCTAGATGTTAAAATCCTCAACAAAATACTTGCTAATAACATTCAACAACATAGCAAAAGAATTATACACCATGACCAGTTGGGTTTCATCCTGGGCATGCAAGGATGGTTCAATATAAGAAAATCAATCAATGTAATACATCACTTAAACAGATTGAAAGAAAAAAAATCATATGGTCATCTCTATAGATGCAGAAAAAGTATTTGACAGAGGGGTTCCTGAGGGCTCTGGAGACATCCAGGTCTTATAAAAGGAGGGATAGCTCCAGACATTGATGCTTTATCAGTGGGCTATACTTTGGAATCTGTGCTCCTGAGAGTGACAGTGTTAGACTCAAATAAATCCTCCTTGCACATGATCCATCAGTCTCTTCTATTCAAAACTATATGTGGTGCTGGAGTTTGTAGATGTACTTCCAGAGCCTGGAACCTTTGGCCTGCCCATGTGCCAGCTGTGCCTGGAATCTTGGTGGAGCTGCAACTCCTACTCCCAGGGAATGGAGAAAGTCTGCAGCTGCAGGCAGGATAATCCCATCCATCTTATCCATGGGATATGAGCCCCCTCTCACTTGGAGGTGGAGTAGACATCACCATCCCAGACTCCTCAGGATTGAGGGAAGAGCTATGGACTAGAGTGGACTTAATGGTATTCTGTTGTAGACATATTGTGATTCAAGCATTGGAAGAAATTACAAGATTGGTGTGAAGCTAGCTTTTGGGGCAGTGAAAGGGCAAAGCAGTTGTAATACAGGGGCTTTTTTTGGGACTTGGGAATTATCCTGAGTGACATTACAATGACAGATATAGGCCATTTTACATCAGCATATAACATGCAGAACTTTGTGGGAGATAGTGTGGTCTGCAATGTGAACTATGGTCCATGCTTAGTGTCAAAGCCCCAGGATGTGTATATCCATTGCAGGTGATGTGCCACACTAGTGAAAGATGTTTATGTGGGAGGTTGTGGGAGATGTGGGAGTTGGGGAACATGGAAATCCCTGTAATTTTTGTGTAACATTTATGTAATCAAAGCATCTTTTAAAATATTTTAAAAACAGATAATGAAAATAAAACTTTTTTTTAAAAAGTATGATGGATGCTCATAGTCTACCACCCTCCCTCTCCCACATCATCCCGAATTTTTTTTTAATGTAGCAGTATAATTTATTATGATGTATCTTAAAATCTGCTCTTTAAAAAATATACATTTAAAAAATGACTTACTTTTGGTAATGACTAATCTACTTACAGTAAGAAGCTAAAAAGCCATTACTGTGACCTTTTAAAAAAATAATTATTTTGGGTTCATTCCAGCCACTTTAACATAAAAATGTACCATCATAGGAGATCAGCCACATATTTTTCTGAAATCCACACCAAGTGCAAATTTCAGGAAGTAAAAAAGTGCAAAAAACAATCCTGAGTAAATAAGGAGGAAGGACAGGAGGCTGGAAGTCCATGCTGATATGGATACAATATGCTCTCTTTAGTTTTATTTGCTTTATCCTCTAACTGAGCCACTGACTGACTTATTCACATCATTTCTGGCAGCAGTTGACCTTTTAGTACCTGGTAGTCATTAAAATTAGTGTTCTAGGTGATGTCAATATGCAGAAGCAATGCTCTTTTTAGAGTTTTTTCTAGATGTTGTTCTGCCTCAAACTTAATTATGTACAGTTGATGCCAATTTAAGGCATCTATTTGATAAAAAAAAAATGACTACCATTGTAAAGCCTTCATTTTATAACCATGCTCTAAGTATTAATATCATAAAGAGTTGTTCAGTTGTTGATCCCACACAGTCTACAGAAATAAGTCTCTAGAATTATTTCTAGAGAATATTGGAGACATTGTGGTATAAAATAAAAATTATAAACTGATCTAATTTTGACATGAAATTCTTTCTGATTTACAGAATACTCTGAATATTTATACCTAAATTCATGAAAAATCAATAAAAAAGTAAGAGTTAAAAATGAATTACAGTTTTCAGTAAACACTGAAGGGAACAATTTTAAAGTTTTATTCTAGATTTCAACAATCAGATAAGTAGTCAGCTTTGTGTCAAAATCATTTTTTGAGCATTTCAGGATTAAAGAAGATGCTAGATAATCTATTCTGTTTTATCTCCAAGAATATTGGGACGTTCATAGATCCTGCAGCAATTAGCACCCCATACTTTCCTATTTGTAATCTATTCTAGATTCTCTAAGAAGTTTGATTAGCTAAGAAAAATGTGACAAACATGATTCTAATTGTTCCTCCCCACTTCAAAAGTTCTAATTTTCTTTAACAGAATATATTCTTTCTTCTGTTTTCTCAGAGAGGGAAAACTTCATTTTGTTTGAAATATCACTTTGTCACCATAATTGTACCTAGTTATTAAAATCTCTTTCTATCTATAATGAAGAATTATTCTGTTAAGACTTCCTCCACTGACTTCATGAAGAGGGGAGATAGGGTGAGTGAAATGAAGTGTGTGAGGAGTGGGTCACTTTGTGTGGTAATTACATCTGCTTGATTGAGGAAAATAATTAGCCTTTTCTCCTTCTAGTAAAACATTTGCTTTTATTTGCCATTTTCCATTAATTAAATTTCTAAGCTCTCTTTTTATGTTTTTTTTTTTCTCTCTTTCTCATTTTTATATATTTTTTTCTTTGTAACCTTGTATGGAAAAGTGATTATTATACTATCTGCTAATGAACCATTTTCTTCTCATTGTTTTGATTGAATTGCATAATTAAATAATGAATCATTCTCCATTCATTATTACTACAGCTGCAGTTTTCCTGTTGATTAAATTTCAACCCTATATATTTACATTTAAAACATTTTCCTAAAAAAAATGTTCTACATTATATGAATGAAGTACAATATTTAAGTTTAAATAAATTAACTTAGAAATAAAAAATTTAGAATTGCCATTTAATATTACAGAGATCAATGTCATAGATTTAAAAAATTGGCTATGAAATTAGGATTTTCATTTAGTATATTGACAATGTTGAAACTTAACTGAGCATCATGATCATTGAAAAAAAAATGGTTAAGAAATCCTCCTCCAATAAACCTTTTATGTTTCAGAAAATGGCTTACTGAAAAGAACCGCCCTTCTTTATATGACTTAAGTAAGTCTTACGGATGATTGCCTTGTTTTTCTATGACAAGATCTTCTAAGTTCCCATTCTTCACCTCAAAAATGATTACTTGTATTGATTATTCTCATATCTTGAGACCAAATTCTTTAGGAGCAAAGATTCAGGTTGGAAATTCCAGTACAAGTTGATATTGAGGTCTTGAGATAAAAAATTTTCTGACCACTGGAACCTGAAAATATTCCTATTAAAACCTCCAAATAATTGGATAGAACCCACCACATTTTGGAGTGCAATCTACTTTTTATAAAGTCCATGGATTGTAGATACTAATTCATCTACAAAACACCTCCACAATAACATGAGCATTATCTGACCAAATAACTGGACATCATAACTTAATCAAGTTGACATATAAAATTAACAATTATAATTCATTCTTTCTCAACATGAGCTCCATACACAACTTCTTAAATCATATTTAATTTCTACTAAAATATAACAAAGATATAATATTACCTAACATCATACAACTACCCTGAATACAACAAAAAATATACTAATACTTTCTTAGGGGAGAATTCTAACCTTTGGGTGATATTTACTCTTGTCCTTGATATTCTACAATTTAAAGTAATACAACTTATATTATATGGTAAAGGAATATAAGAGAGAAGAAAAACAAAATGTGCATAACAAAATAAGAAGAAAATACTCATAAAATCATAGTCCTCATTTCTGCAACTGGCTGTATGGTCATAGTCAATATTTGTAACTACATTCTTCCTCAACCCATTCTATAACTCCTTTGACTGCAGTATCTCAGCTGATTGTGTTTCTTTCCCTAGAGGGGTGACCCAAACCTTCATTTCTAAAGAGTCTGGGTCATTAGCATTTTGGCTAAATTAGGTTGCTGTATATATACAAGATTTCATCCGCACCATATGAATTAACTTTAAGATCATGTTTTCTGGGATACTTAGCTCCAAGAAACCACAGTCTATCCTCTGGAGACCCAATAAAGGTATGTTCTTCTCAGGAAGATGAATTTTAGAGAGGTGGAGAGATCACTTCTCTCCCAAAAAATATAGCTAGAAGACTGGCAGAGACACACTGGAGAGCTTCCCTTGGGATCAGGACACCAGGAAAAGGTGAGCCAACACCCAGAAGAGGTTGCAAAAGCAGCAGTGGATGCCATTCCCCACACCTATTGAACAAATAGCTGTCTGTGGACTGCAGTGGATGTAGTCTGAGGGGTTTGTGGGGTCCTCTTCCTTAAGAAAGAAGAGATGAAGGGACATTGCCTAAAGCAATTACAGATTTTGGCCAGTGAACTTGTTCTACTGCATTATTGGGAGTATGAGTCAGTCAAAGGGGTGCTGATGCAAAGCACCAGAGATCTACTGGCATTTACAAGGGTATTTGTTTGGGATAGACAATTAACTAGGATGTACTAACAACCAAAAATATGTATACACCAAACCAGGGTGCCCTAAAATCCATGAGTAAAACTCTGCCAAAACTGCAAGGAGAAATAGACATCTTTAAAATAATAGTTGGAGACTTCAACATGCCACTCATATCAATAGATAGAACACCTAGAAAGAACATCAAAAAGAAAACAGAGAATTTGAACAATATGATAAACAAACTGGATCTGATAGATATTTACAGAACATTATATTGTACCACAATTTAGTAGGTTATACATTCTTCTCAAATGCTCATGGATCTTTTTCCAAGATAGACCACATGTTGGGCCACAGCACAGTTCTCAACAAATTTAAGAAAATTAAAGTTATTCAAAGCACTTTCTCTGATCATAATGGAATGAAGTTGAAAATCACTAATAGGTAGGAAAATGGAAATTTTGCAAATATGTAGAAGCTAAACAGCACACACATAAACAGTCAGTAGTGAAGGAAGAGATTGCAAGAAGAATTAGTAGATATCTTGAGAAGAATGAAAATGAGAACATGTTTTATCAAAATTTATGGGCTATAGCAAAGGCAGTGCTGAGACATAAATTTATAGCCCAAATACCTATATTTAAAAGGAAGAAAGAGCTAAAATTGAAGATCTAGCTGCATACCTGGAGGAATTAGAAAAAGAACAGAAAAGTAATCCTAAACCAAGCTGAAGGAAAGACATAGTAAATATCATGGCAGAAATGAGTGAAATCCAGAACAAAAAACAATAGAGAGAATCAACAAAACCAAAAGTTTTTTGAGAAGATGAACTAAATCGGCAAAGCCTTAGCTAGACTGACAATGAAAAAAAATAGAGAAGATGCAAATAAAATCAGAAATGAATGCAGGTGCATTATGCATGACTCCACAGAAATAGAAAGGATCATAAGAAGATATTATGAGAAACTGTATGCCAACAAATTAGACAACCTAGATGAAAGAGACAACTTCCTAGAAGTGCACAGACAACTTCCATTGACTCTATAAGGAATACAGGAACTCAACAAACCAAAAATGACAAAGAAAGTGATAGAATCAGTCATCAAAAATATTCCAAAGAAGAAAAGTCCTGGGCCAGATGGTTTCAAAAGTAAATTCTACCAAACATTTAGAGAGAATTAATACCAATCTTGTTTAAACCCACCCAAAATTTTAAAAGGAAGGAAAATTATCCAACACATTTCATGAAGCCAACATGAAACCCTAATACTCAACCCAGGTAAAGACACTGCAAGAATGACAGATATAGGCCATGTCATATCATCACATAACACGCAGGACTGCGTGGGAAAGAGTGTAGACTACAATGTGAACTATGGTCCATACTTAATGGCAAAGCCCCAGTATGCGTTTATCAATTGCAATTAATGTGTTATGCTAATGAAGGATGTTCATGTGGGAGGGTCTGGGAGGTATGGGGATTGGGGCATATGGGAATCCCTATTTCTTTTGTGTAACATTTATGTAATCTAAGTATCTTTTAAAAAATAAAAAAGGATACTGCAAGAAAAGAAAATTACAGACTAATTTTTCTAATGAACATAGATGCAAAAAATTCTCAACGAAATACTTGCAAATAGAATCCAGCAACATATAAAAACAGATATATATCATGATCAAGTGGGTTTTATTTCTGGTATGCCAAAGTGTTTCAACATAATAAAATAAAATTTACATAATATACCACATTAGCATGTTGAAGGTAAAAAACACATGATAATCTTGATTGATGCAGAAAAAGCATTTGACAAAATTCAGCATCCTTTCTTGACAAAAACAGTTCAAAAGATAGATATATAAGGAAAGTTCCTCAGCATATTAAAGGGCATAAATGAAAATCCTACAGCCAAAATTGTACCCAATGGGGAGAAGTTGAAAGCTATCCTTGTAAGATCAGGAAGAAGACAAGGATACTCACTGTCATGACTCTTATTCAACAATTTGATAGAAATACTAGGTAAAACATTTAGGCAAGAAAAACAAAACTAAACAAAAGTCACCCAAGTTGGAAATGAGAAAGTTAATCTCTCTTCCCAGATGACATGAATGTATATTTAGAAAATCCCAAAATATCTACATAAAACTATTAGAGCTAATAAATGAGTTCAGTAAAATGGCAGGAGAGAAGATCAACATGCAAAAATCAGTAGTGTTTCTACACACTATGAATGAGCAAACTGAAGAGGAAATCAATAAATAAATTCCATTTACAATATCAAAAAAGATTAAAATATCTAGGAATTAATTTAACCAGGAATGTAAAGGATCTGCATTCAGAAAACTACAAAACATTGCTAAAAGAAATTAAAGAAAGACTTAAACAAATGGAAGGACATTCCATGCCAAAATGCATCAAAGATGTAAACATACAATTCAGGACCATAAAACGCCCAGAAGATAACATAGGGAAACATCTATAAGACTTTCCAGTAGGTGTGTGTGTAGGGGTGTCTCTTAAACCTTAAATCCAAAGCATA
The DNA here is from genome assembly GCA_029593785.1 of Cabassous unicinctus. NCBI lineage: Eukaryota > Metazoa > Chordata > Mammalia > Cingulata > Chlamyphoridae > Cabassous > Cabassous unicinctus. The sequence goes on along the minus strand of JAQZBX010071176.1, from coordinate 6,561 downwards.
AGCATTAAAGGGAAAAAATAGATAAATGTGATCTCAAAAGTAAACACTTCTGCTCCTCAAAGTACTTTGTGAAGAGGGTAAAAAGGTAGCTTACTCAATGGGAGAAAATATTTGGAAATCACACATCCAACAACCGTCTAATATCCATGATGGATAAGAGATCCTGCAACTCAACAATAAAAAGACAAACAGCTTGATTAAACAATGGGCTAAAGACTTGAATAGAAACTTTTCTAAAGAAGAAATACAGATGGCAGAAAACACATGGAAAAAATGTTTATCACTGGCTATTAGTGAAATGCAAATCAAAGATATAATGAAATATCATTTCACACCTCCTATAATGACCACTATTATCCAAACAGAAAACTACAAGTTTTGGAGAGGTTGAGGAGAGATAGGAAATGTTTATTCACTTTTAGAGGGGATGTAGAATTGTACAGCCACTGTGGCAATTCCCGTTTGTTTTGCATTTCCTAAGGAAGTTAGCTATATATTTCCCATATGACCCAGCAACAACAGCACTAGGTATCTACCCAGAAGAACTGAGATCAGTGACATGAACAGATATCTGCACACAGGCATTCATACAGAAATTTTTCATAATTACCAAAAGATGGGATCATCCCAGGTGTCCATCAACTGACAATTGCTTTCACAAACTGTGATATATTTACATGATGGAATATTATTCAGCTGTAAGAAAAAATGAAGTCGTGAAGCATATGACAACATGGATGAACTTGGAGGACATTATGTTGAGTGAAGGAAGCCAGGCACAAAAGGACAAATATTGTATCATTTCATTTACATTATCAACTAAACGTAATTAGCAGATTCATGTAGTTAATAGCTGGAATATGTCACCAGAGAACAGAATGTAGTGAGAGAATGGAAAGCCGAGATTTAAGCTGTGCAGAATTGGTCAATGTTGTTGAAAATATTTTGAAATGAATAGAAATGCTGAAAGCACATGATAGAATTTCTAATTGGTAGTGCTAGCATATGTGTTTGATAGTGGTTTGTTTTTTATTGTTTTTATTTTATTTCGTTTTTGGAGTAATCTAATATTGATTAACATGATGAATGCACAGCCAGGTGATTATACTAAATACCATTGATTGTACACTGTAGATAAATTATATGGTTTTTCAACAAGAAAAATAATAGGTTGGGTTGGTGAAAAATATACCAAATATAAGATGTGGACTCTAGATAGCAGTAATATTTTGAAAATGCTATTTCATGGATTTTAACAAAAGTATCAAAACAATGCAAGGTGATGGTGGTGGAGTGAGGTTTAAGAGCCCCTGTATGATGATATGTATGTTTGTTTTGTAAGTTTACAACATTTACTTTATACTTATTGTTCATGTGTTTTCATGTATGAATGATATAATTCAATAAATTGTTTTTAAAATGAAAAAAGACATGTTCTTTTCACATGGAAGATATGTTCATTTCATCACAATGCCTGAAAGTCTTAAGTCATTAAGTCATTTCAGAAACATTGTTAAGCTCAAAATTTCATCAGAATTGGCTATATATGTGGCCTGTGCTGGAACACAATTCCCTTATATCTGTGGATCTGTGAAACTAGAAAACAATTTATCTTCTTCTAAAATACAATGGAGGGACAGATGTAACACACCCATAGCTATTCCAGAAAGAAGACATTGGAAGGAAAACAGGTGTCAAGGTTCTTAAAACTTCTAAAACCCATCAGTGCAAATGACATTAGATTTCCAGGTCTGAGAGTGACCTATAGACCAATGTTTTGTCCTCTGGTCTTCATAGCACAGTAGTCCTTGGAGAGTGCCCCTGTTCTTTCCAAACAATGGGCTAAAAGCCCTACCATCTGACACTTGGCTGCAGCCAGGTATCCCTGAACAATGAGGTACAAGGGCCACCCTGCCAATACACTGGAAGCAGATGGTCTGCTCCTTCCAAATGCAAGGGTAAACTTGCCCTATCTACACATGGGTGGAACTGTTCTCTTGGCACCAGCTCAACTCCCATGGTTCTGCTATTGAAGTCATTCTTCCTTTAGTATATCCTTTCTCTGCTACTTTCAGTCCAGGCTGGCAGTGGTTTTGTAAATATTTTCTCAGCTTTGCAAGCAATTCACAGGGGTCCATATCATCAGATGACAGAACTTTCCACAGGTCCTTTCTGAAAAGCAATATTTCAAATCCTAACTTCCACTGTAATGGCTGACTAGATCCATGTTCCGTTAAATTCCCATTGGAGACTTAATCTCCAGGAACTCATTCCTGAAGCTGAAAAATTTCCCTGATAGAGATATTTCTAGCCATAGTCTCAGAACACACAATCTAGATAGCCTTAGAGTTTTGCAAACCATTAATTGCTAGTTTCTTTGTGCTCAAGAGTTCATTTCTCAGATTTTTCTTATTCACTCTCATTTCATTATAAACTGGAAGGAGAAATCAGGTGGCACCTTCCACACTTAGCTTGGAAATGTCTTTAACTAAATTTCCAAGTTCATCATTTTCAAATTCTGCCATCCATCCAACATCAGAACTCAGTTTTTCTAATTTCTCTGCCACTTCTAATAAGGATTGCCTTTCCTCCAGTTTCCAGTAATGCATTCATCATTTCTTTCTAAGGCCTGATCAGAAGTACCATTAGCACCCATATTTCTAAAAAAAAAAAAAAGACTTTGAAAGCAATCTAGGCTTTTCCCATCAAGTACCTCACTGTTCTTCCAGCCTCAATCTAGTACTCAGTTCCAAGTTGATTTAGGTATTTGTAAGGGCAGCACCCCACTCTTGGTACCAAAAACTCTTAGTTCCCTTGCTGTCAAAGTAAATATGAAATGGGCTGGGTTAGATAATGAGAATTTTTTGGCTAATAGTTTTGAGGTTAGAATTCAGGCAATGCTTTCCCCTAGAAGATTATGTCATTGTGGACTTTTCTGCCACATTACAGTGCACATGATAGCCCCTCTTGGCTTCACCTATCAGGCTTCATCTATCTGATTCTGGGTTCCTTTGCCTTTCAGATTCCAGCTTCTCCTTGTGACTTTTCCATCTCCATGATCTTCCCTAAAAGGCCTTCAGTAAGAGGATCAAAACCCATCCTTATTTAGCTGGGTTACATATTATGTGAAGTAAATTCAACCAAAAGTATTATTTACCACAGTTTATACACACAGGAATGAATTAAGATTAAGGCCATGTTCTTCTGGGGTACATAGTCCCATGCCATGATATATGCATTGCTTCCAAAATCCAAAGAGATCCACTGGAAGATATACCTGTTTTTTCATTCTGGTAAGGGCCAGATGTGTCAGGTTATCATTCATATTAGAAGGGATATCCCATGTCCCACAATAGTGGCTGCAGAGAATTTCACTGAGATGGAAGACCACTGAATATTTGTCAGATTTATTTCCAACCCTCTGAAGTACAACTGTCTTACCAATAACACCAGACCAGTTACTATGTGCAATTAGCATAATGCCATCAATACAATGGATGATGTTTTCTCATATGTAAAGGAAAGGCGATCAAGGTCTCTGATGAATAGATTAGTACATAGTGCTGGAAAGTTGATATATACTTGAGGGAGGATAGTGGGGGTATACTGCTAGCCTTTAAAGCTGAAAGAAAACTATTTCTGGTGTTTTGTACTAATTAGTATTAGGAAAAAACATTTTCCATAGCAATATTGGAATACCAGGAAAAAGGGAATGTGTTAAAATGCTCAAGCAATGATATCACATAAGAACAGCAGCTGTAGTTGGATTTAATCACCTGGGTAACTTTAAGATATTCCACATCATCCTACAAGGTCCACCTGTTTTCTGCATAGGTCAAATAGGAAAGTTGAATGGAGACACAGCTGGAATAAACACTACTGCATACTTTAAATCCTTCATGGTGGGTCTAATCTCTGCCATTTCTTCTGGAATATGGTATTGCCTTTGATTTAGTATATTCTTAGCTATAGGAAGTGCTACTGACTATCAGTTGTCCTTTCTTATGAAAATTCCACAGATCAGGAAACCAATGTGGAGCTTCTGCCAGTTCCTAAGTTTGTTTATTCCAATTATGCATACCAGAATGGGAGAATATCCATAGGGAGGGTTCGGGGACACCTAAACCACTGTGGGACAGACTTAAGCTAAATCAATTGATCACCTGCCCTCCATATATATGTTCTCTGCGTGTTAGATCATGGTGACATATGTGTCCCTGGAATTAGTGCTAATGTGGAGCTAGTGTCCAAAAATCAGTGAAAAGTCTGATTATTTCCTTTTCTGCAATGCACACAAACCCTAAAAAAATGCCATAGTTCTCTTTGGGGAAGGCTGAGAAAAAGATTAACGGTATGAATTTTGGTCCATGTAATGGAGTCGTTCCTTAAAGGAACACAATCTACCTTTCATTTGAGAGTTCCTGGGTCTGTAAATTGTCCCACATCTGGATATTGAGGGACTGTGACCCTTGATTTTTGTGATTCAAATGAGACTTTTTTTCACTTTCTTTAGAACTCTTTCATTTATACGAATCAATTGAGAGTTTAGTAGGCTGTGCATTTATTTTGTTTCTAAGTACCTTATGATGAAATACCCAATATCATAGGTGTCCACCAATCAGACTATTTTGATTACTGCTTTGTTTCTGCTGTCCATGATAATAACAATGCCCATCATGGCAGTTTGATATTTTTCATGAATTCCAAATGGATATATAGATTATGTTTTTAAACTAGTCTGTTCCTCTGGATGTGATACCCTTTGTTTGTATTACAATCAGCTGACACATCTGATTAAATTATATTAAGATTTGAGCTTTGACTCAATCATGTCATTAGAGTGACAGTCCCCTTGGTAGACTGATAAAACAGACTCTCACACAGAAGTAGACACACAGAGAAGATACACAGAGGATCCTGTGGCCCCTGGAGGAGAGATGAGCCTGATAGTTTACAGCCTACCTAGTGAAGAGACCAGAGCAGCTAAGCCTGGAAAGAAATGAACCCCTGGGAGAGAGATGAGCATTATGTCAGCCTACAGCTGAGATCAGAAGAAGCTGAGATCATGGAGCCTTAAGAAGAAGAAGGAAGGCTGAACACTTCCAGACATCATCTGCCATCTTCCTTCAACATATGGCCAATGACTTTGGGTGAGAAAGTACCTTTTATGGTACCTTGAGTTAGACTCTTTAGGGTTTTGTGACTGTAAGTTTCTACACCAAATAAATACTCTTTATAAAAGCCATCAGAGTTCTGGTACTTTGCATCAGCATCCCTTTAGCTGGCTAATACACCCGCCTTATCATTTAGTTGCTGCTACTTGACCACTGTCACCCCTAGTTCCAAATATTCCCATTGCTTTAAAGATCCCAGTTCATTGACAGCAGGTCCTACTACAATATCTGACCTACAGAGAATCACAACCACAAATCTCTGCAAAGATGCTGAGGCTATCCTCACAAATTTATTTATAAAAGTCACAGTGAAAGATGTGTACTTTGTTAAGTACTTGGGTGGATGAGCTCTTCTTAGCTGATAAATCCACTCTAAGATTCTAACCTCCATTTGACTTTGTATACCTTTTTCTACACAATAGCAAGGTAGTTCTGGAATCTCAACTTCATTTAATGTAGGCCACATTTTGGTCCATGATTCAGCCAACAAGCAAAACAAAACTATTGAAGACCTTCTAGCTCCTTGATCTATAAATTTGAATTTCTACTTACTGGGACCCTATCAATCAGTTCAGACTTATACTACTTTATGTACTTTCCACCATATCCATCACTCTTAATATCAATTCCCACACATAATACTCAGATTACTTTTATGTGGGAATTGATATTAAGGGTGTGGGATAATTGTAGATGAAAATGAAATTTCCCTGATTTCTTTCTGTATAAAGTGTAAAAATCATTCAGTCATTTTGGAATATAGCACAAATCCTCATGTGTCACACTTTGCACCTCACGTTTTGAGTTCTGCCTGGTCTTTAGTCTAGTTAAATATTCATAAATAAAGACAGGCAATGGGGTTGCTGCTGAGGATAATTAGCAGTGTCTTTCCAGTCAACTACCTCAGGAAATTCCATTAGATTTTCATTTTATCAAACAAAGCAGGATTAATCTCCTCAGAAGAACATTAAAGAACTGCTTCAATTGGCAAAAGAAGAGTTAGGAGAATTTAGAGGTTCAATTTCCCCAACTTCATTATCGGTCATATGTCTCCATTTCAATTATCAGGATCCCATTCCTTACCAATAAATGTTTTCACTTTAATAGCAGATTTGCTATAATAGTAGATTTTCTACAAATTTAGGAATTCAATCTGTGTTGTCATTCTGCTACTTGTATCATGAGACTCTGTGGTTTTCATATATCTCAATATCATGGCTACAAGAGATAAGGGCTTCTTTTAAGTTACAAACAGAAACTTTCATGTCATTTATCTGTCATTTAACCTGGGAAATTTAGGTCATCCTTTTATTTCAACAATTTAGTTAGCATATTTAAGACAACCAGGCAATCTCATTATACTCATTAGCTTGACAAAAATGGTCTA
>JAQZBX010071175.1:0-15282 GCA_029593785.1 Cabassous unicinctus | reverse complement strand
TATATGTCTTCTTGCCTCCGTGGTTCCTGGTGAGAAATCAGCACTTAATCTTATTGGGTATCTCATATATGTTATGCATTGCTTTTCTCTTGCTGTTCTCAGAATTCTCTATTTGTCTTTGGCATTTGACATTCTGATTAGTTTGTGTCTTGGAGGTGGTCTATTCAGATTTTTTCAGATGGGAGTATGGCATGCTTTTTGGATATGGATATCTTTGTCCTTCAATAGGGTTGGGGAATTTTCCACCAATATTTCTTCAAATATTCCTTCTGTCCCTTTTCAATTCTTTCCTTCTTCTGGGACACCCATGAACTCATGTTTTCACATCTCTTGCTATCATTTAGCTCCCTGATACCTTGTTCATGTTTTTCCAAACTTTTCTTCATCTGTTCTTTTCTATGTTTACTTTCAGAGGCCATTTCTTCAAGGCTCACCAACCTTTTCTTCTGCCTCCTCAAATCTTCTATTATGTGATTCCAGTATATTTTCAATTTAATTTATTGCACCTTTCATTCCCATAAGATCTGCTATTTTTCTATGTATGCTTTCAAATTCTTCTTTGTACTCATCCAATGTCTCCTTAATATTCTTAATTTCTTTAGCCTTCTCATTGCATTTATTAAGGAGATTTATTTGGGCATCTATGATTAGTTGTCTCAACTCCTTTTTGTCATTTGGAGGCTTATCTTGTTCCTTTAACTGGGCCATATCTTCCTGTTTCTTGGTGTGGATTGTAATTTTTTGTTTTTGACTTGGCATCTGGCTTACTAGAGTATTTATTCTGGGTGCAATTTTTCTCTTTAGTTTAGAGTTTCCTGCCCTTTCTCCCTTGCTGGTTGTGTAGTAAGAGCCAAAGATGTAGTTGGTGCTATAAGCTGTGGAGGCTCAAGCTGCCCTCATTACCCCAAGGACCAATGAATCTTCTCCCAACTTTCTCTTTTGCCAGGGGTAAGGACAGGGCCACAGCACTGTGGAATAATCCAACTCATGCAGGCTTAGACTGTAGTTGCCAGAGAGACTGATGAAGATGCATGCCCCTTTCTCCCTTGCCTGGAATGGGGATTCAGCTACAGGTGTGGGTAGCAATTTATGCAGTGCAGGTCCAAGATGACCTCAGTTGCCCTGGTAGAATTTTGATTATTCAGTCTGTGATAGCCAAATGTACCTGCAGTTACCTGGATAGGCTGGTACAGGGCTTGCCAGCTTCCTGCTTGCTAGAAGTGGGGCTGTAAAATGAAATTCTTTAAGGTAAAAAAATCTAGAACTTAAAATATGCATGATGGAAGCATTTAGTCCCTTAGAGAAAAGGCTTACTCTGCACTCTCTTGAACAACAGCCTTAGCAGATATGGCTGTAGCAGCAGAAGTGGATGTGTCTGGGTGTTGCCAGATGGCCAGAGGACAATGCAGGCCACATTACCATCACTGGACTCCATGACACAGCAGTGGTGCAAGCTCTTACATTTATGCACTTGTGGCTACAGGCTTCTGCTGCCTCCAAAATTAAAAAGTTTAGAAGGGGAGAGAGAGAAGCCTAGAGTAACACATGAACCACCTCACCCATAAGACTCTGAAAATCATGGGATGCCTGTTCTTCTGGCCTGGTCTCTATTTGATGGTGTTGTCTATCCTTTCCAGGGAAGTCTCAGCTCTGCTCAAACTCACGTGGACCTATCCTGTGCCACCTTGGAAGTCCTGGCTGGAAAGAAACTGCTCTGCCAGGCTTTCCTCTTCCTTTGCCTCCACCACAAACAATTGATTGGTACTGAGCTCTTCAGGACTATAAAGGTCTTTGACTAACAAGGATGCTCTTCTCTCTGCCGGTCCCTGTGAACCTTGCAATGAATCAGAGAAAGTCCCAGGATTTTTACATGATAATTTTATCACACCAATGAATGCCTCTCCAGGGGAAACAAATGTTTCTACACTAAGGTTATAATCCAATGGATAAATGGAGCAGAAAATGGTATTATTCAGTGTCTTAGATACCAGTGTACAGATGACAGGGATCCCTGAACTCTTGGCTCAAGAATGAAAGAAAAACTGTCTTCTCTCATTTGAGGTTTGAGACCACAGCACCTCTAGGACACTTGCCCAACTCTATCTATGGGAGAGGCTCATTGGAACTTTACATCATTTTTTGGATGAGCCTCATTTACTGAATTCATTTTTGTTATTCATGTAATGTCTATGTGCATCCCTGCTTTCCTTCACCCCCAAGCCTTTGTAGGAATTGCAGCTAGGGCCACACATATTCTTGTGTGTGATTCATGTTGTACCTCACTGACTCATAGGCTTGGCTAATAGCATGAAGATTTTGGTCAGAGAACTCAAAAGCACATAAAAATATCCCCAGAAGGAATAGGCCATTGGAGAAAAATCAGTTCTATTCCTGAGTGACATCATCAACATGGCAAAGTAAGACTTCACTGGAAAAGTCTCTCATCAGAATTAATGAATAAAAAAACCAAAATCCACTTGCTTGGAACTCTGGAGTAAAATAGACACTGGAGAATTATTCCACAAATGCTGAAAAAAAGAAAATACATTAAAGTTAATTAGGAAATTCCTGTCTCCGACTTAACAGCCTGACCCCCTCCCACTATCTATTTCCTGCACTGCTTGGGCGTCTCACAGGGGAAGGATGGCCTGGGTCCTCCTGCTGCAGATACAGAATATAGAGCCACTTACAGAGTGAGTTAAAACCCCATTCATATCCAGGAGCAGGGACCAAAATCCACAGAGAAACAGGATGGAGCACAAACACTAGAAGAATGTTACATGCAAAAGTTCACTGAGGAAAAAAGAGACCACCGCAGAACTATTGGCAAAAGGTGCACACATTCAATCCAGTCTCTGTTTTATGTATGACCTAATGCAAAACTGACTTTTCTGGATGACCCCATGTAAGTTCTCAGTGCAGGATACACTAATGGAGAAAAATTTGGAGGCAGAAAAGCCTCATAAAATAGATGGGGGAACTGAACTGACACAGGATGAGTCTCAGAACTGAAATATATAATGAAAAGGGGAAAATGACTGAAGGAGAGAATTTAAACAAATCATAGGAGCTGGGGAGAAAATTCTGCACTAAGACAAAGGGAACAATTCAAGATTCCTGGAAAAGGAAGAGAGGAAATGAAGGGTTCTCCTGGAGGTGAAACAAGTGCACTCAAATTGTACAAACCTAAAAATTGTACCACATATCCAGAGCAAAAATCTGATGCAGAAAAGCTGGGAAAACCTGAATAGCTAAACACGGGCTACTGTAAAGGTGCAAAATAAGTTTGTCCAAGAATCAAAGGAAAGCCTTAATGCAAAGTCAACCAAAAATATAACCTTGCAAAAGAAGGAGAATCTGGCATTCAAAGTTAACTCACCAAAAATAATCAGATGCTGAAAAATCTTCAATAAATTACAAGAAATAATAAGCAAAAGAAGCTATCACTGAATATAAGTTACAAATTAAAGCTTCAAAGGAGGCACAAAATTTTGAACAACTGAGGAAAAGTTCAAACAAACCTTCTAAATCAATTCAAGATGATGAAGGAAATATGGATAAGAATGATCTAATGGTTGATATAGAGATAATGGCTATTAAGAAAACAATAATCGTCAAACAAAAAAATTAGAAAGTTTAAAAAGAAGGATAAGAGAAATTATGGGGATGAAAGCCCTCATAATTGAGATTAAAAATACACTAGAGATATTTTACCACATTTTTGAAAAGGTAAAAGAAAGACTCAGTTAGCTAGAAGACCGTACAATATGAATAAGACAGAAAAACAAATAGAGAAAAAAATAGAACTAATTGAGCACAGTCTCAGGATATGAGTTACAGAATGAAGAATACAAACTTATACATCTTGATTTTCCCAGTAAGAGAAGAGAAGGGAAAAGGTGCAAAAAGAATATTTCAGGAAATAATGGCCAAAAATTACCAAACTCTTATGAAAGAAAAAAAATTCATGTCCAAGAAATGCAACATATACCAAACAGAATAAATCCTAATAGATGTACTCCAAGACACAAGATAATCAGAATATCAAGTTAAAAAATAAGAAAATTCTGAAAACAGAAAGAGAAAAGTTATTCATCTCATTCAAAGGATCATCAATAAGACTAAATGCTGAAATCTCATGAGAAACCATGGAGTCAAGAAGCATTGGTGTGATATATATTTTTCTATGAAAGAGAAAAACTGTGAGCCTAAAATTCTTTAGTTGGAAAAACTAACCATCAAAAATGAGGGAGAGTTTAAAATATTACCATATAAGCAGAAACAGTTCAACAACAAAAGACTGGCCCTACAAGAATTACTAAAGGAACTTCTGCAACTTGATAGAAAAGGAGAGGAAAGAGTAGCTTGGAGTAGTGTGAAGAAATGAACATTATCAGGAAGGGTCACTAAAAGTGTCAATGCAAACAAAATAAGACTATATTCCTAATATACAACTCTAGACTTTAATTCATATAAAAATATGAATACAATTGAATAAGAAAAAGGCATATTTCCTGATAACAGATGTGCAATTACCAAGTGGTAAAGTGGTACAGAAACAACTTAAAGAGGGGAAACAGAGAGATATGGGAGCAGAGAACTTGTATACTATGGGAAGTTAGGCTGGTATCTTTTCAAATTAGTAGGTTATAGATAGAGATTGTGTAATAGTGTAAGAATTTTCTTATATGAATTATGAAAAAATGTATGACACTAATACAAGTTATTAAGAGGGCTAATGGGGAAAATGCACCCCATGTAATGTATGGACTTTACTTATTAATATCCTTTTTAATTTTTTTTCATTTTTAAAGAAGCTTTAGATCATATAAATGATAAGGTGAAATTATAAGAAGTTTCCCATATACCCCATCCTCCACAATTTTCACCATTAACAATATCTTTCATTGGTGTGGTACATTTATTACAATTGATAGACACATATTGAAACATTGCTACTAACCATGGTAGCAATTTAGTTTACATTATAATTTACATTTTGCACTGCACAATTTTATAGGTTTTGACAAAATGTATAATGGCCTATACCCATCATACAATGTCATTCAGAAAAATTCCAAAGTCTGAAAAATGACCCATGTTACACCTTTTCTTCCTTGTCCCTCCCCTCAGAACCTCTGGTGGCCACTGCCTTTATATCAATGTTACAAGTTCTTCCACTGTGAGAATAATAAAATCTACTTTAGCCCATAGTTGCATCTCCACTTTATGTTTGTTCACTCCTCAATCTTGAGGATTTTGGGATGGTGATGCCCACTTTCTTTATGATTGAAAGGTGGCTTATATCCCATGAGGCAGATGGATGGAACTGTCTTATTTGTAGTTGTAGATACTCTGTTTTTTGGGATGGGCATTGTACATTATCATCATTTTTTAATATGTCCTGGGCAAGTTCAGTGAACTGGAGAGCACGTGCTGCAATACTGCTGAGATCTAGGGCTCAACCAGCATATGAATAGACCAAAGGTTTAAGTCTCCTGTACATATCTTTAATGATTATAATGTTATTTACAGGTTCAAATGAATGGGGCAGAAGAGCAATGTATAGGGATTTTATAAATGAGTATAAATCTGTTATATTGGTGAAACTATATTCCAAGGTAAAGCTCACTGACAGGGTGCCTAATACCTGACATTTACTGCCCTGTCTATAGTGTCTAGATGTCTCTAGAGTCCACAGGAGCACCTCTGCTTGAAGCAGAATTTCCAGTGGTAGTCAATGAGATCCTACTGAGAAGTACATAAGCGTAACTTCTGGAATGGTCTCCTAGCATATTTTGTAATTTCTTAATCATAATAACTCATTAGTATTTAATATCACCCCCTTTAATCAAAGTTTTTTTCCAAATGCATTGCTAGTTGGCACTTGGTAATAATCCCTTGGTATCAGGGAGGCTTATCCGATAGAATCATGTCCCATCTGGGGGGAATGTAATTAGCTTATGTGCTGAGTTTGTCTTAGAGAGAGATTACATTTGAGCAACAAGAAGGCTTTCAGGAGGTAACTTTTAGGCAATATATAATACTAAGCTAAGTTTCAATTTCACAAGAACAAGGTTCATAAGTACAACCACCAATGTCAAGAGCTTCATATATTTGTCTGTCTTCCTTCACTAGGCACTACCATTGTATTCTAGTGATTCTTGCTGTTCTATTTCAGATTGTATCAGGACCACCCAGGATGGGAATTCAATATTATTTTGGTAATTGTTTGGGTCTCCACCTACCAAGTCAACACCCAATGACAATTATAACATGTTCATATTATATAAAGGCATGACCTAGGGGCACCACTCTGCACTCATCCCTTCATCACCAACACCCCACAACAGTGATCTTCCCCTGGAACAATTGTGACCTTTGTGTAATCCGAAACCTACCTCAAAACAAAGCAAAAAAATTAATGAATAAAAATAAAATCATAATAAAAACAAATAAAATATAATAAAAAATAAAAATAATAAAAATTAAAAAATAAAATAAATTACATCTTTTATCACAATAATATATGTTTTCTTTTATGGACAGTGACAATTTCTTCTGTAGGTTCCCCCAGTGTCTTATTTTTTGCACTATATTTCAAAAAAGCTAAAGGTTACAGAAATGTCATATAGAAAATATAGGGTATTCCCTTATACTGGACCCCTTCCCTTTCTCACATTTTCTCCTATTGATAACATCTTACATGAGTGTGGTGCATTTGTTACAACTGAACAAATATCAAAGCATTGCTACTAGCCAAGGTCAATGGTTTATATTATGGAATGCATTTTGCACTGTTCACTTTTATAAGTTTTGACAAAATTTACAATGTCCTGTATCTGTCATTGCAAGACCATGCAGATCAATTCCAATGCCCTAAAAATGCCTTATGATCCATCTATTCTATTCTTCCCTCCCTCTTCTCTTTGAATCTATGGTAAACACTAAGTTTCAGTTTTTGAAGAATTTGGTTCATAGTTACATGCATTATTATTGAAGGCGTGACATATTGATCTGTTATCTTTTATAAGGCACTGCTATATTCTTGAAAGATATTTGTCCCTCTAATTAAGAACGTAGCAGGACTCTCCTGAAAAGGAGTTTAATGTTTTTTGTTTATTATGTGGTTCGCCACTCACTGTGAAAACACACTATGACAAGATGTACATTTCATAGTCCATAGAAGCATGCCTCAGGTATGCCTTATCCAGCATATTCCCCAACCCCAATGTCTTGCACCAGTAACCCTCCCTGCCATATATGCCAAAAGAACATCCCCTCCATTGTAGTTTTAACCAGAGACCTAAAAATTTCCAGAGGTTTCTTGTTCCTTCCTAAAGCCCTTCCCCAGTTCCGTGGATAGTCCAACCCAATCACCTACCCTACTCCCCTTCACCTCACTGCAGCAAAACCACACACTTCCACTGCCTAACAAACCTTATCATGGGTTCTGCTTACAGTGAACATCAGCTCACCACATTCTATTCCCTATCTGTCTCCTGATAACCTACCATCAAGACTCTACCCCTGTCAGTCTGCTCAGTTTGATTAAGTCTTATCAGTGAGGTCATATAATATTTGTCCTTCAGTGATTGTCTTAATTTTTTCATCATAAGTTCTTCAAGATTCATCCATATTGTTCCAAATGTTAATACTGCATTCCTTTTAAAAGCGGAGTAATATTCCATTGTATATATATACCACAATTTTCTTATCCATTCATCTGTTGCTGGATGCTTCCTGGTTGGCTTCCAACTTTGGGCAATAATGAAAAATGTCACTCTGAACATTGGTGTGCATAATTCTTTTCATGTCCCTGCTTTCAATGTTTCTTGGTATATACCTAGTAGTGGGATTGCTGTATCTGATGTCGGTTTTATATTTAACTTCCTGAAGAACTGCCAAGCTTTCCTTCATAATGGCTGCATCATTCTACATTCCCACCAGCAATTGATGAGTGTTCCCTCTCCTCCACATCCTCTCCAATACATGCACTTCTCTTTTTTAATAGCTGCCAGTCTAATAGGTGTAAGATGATATCCTATTGTAGTTTTGTTGTGCATTCCCTAATAGCTAAAGATGTTTAACATCTTTTCATATGCTTTAAGCAATTTGTATTTCTTCTTTGGCAAAGTTTCTATTAAAATATCTTGCCCATTTTTAAAATGTGTTGTTTTTCTTTTTCTTTTAGAGATGAAGGTTTTCTTGATATATGCTGGATATTAGGTCCTTATCAGACCTAGAAAATTATGAGAAAAATTGTAACCATTTTTTTTCCCATTGAGTAAGCTGTCTTTTTACTTTCATGACAAATTACTTTGAAGTGAAAAAGTTTTTTAATTTTTAGGAGGTCCCATTATCTTTTTATTTCATTTCTCATGTTTTGGGTATAAAATTTATGAAGTCATTTCATAGAACAAGATCTCATAGATGCTTCCCTATGTTACCTTATAAGTTTTGTATGGTCTTGGCTCTTATATTTAGATCTTTGATCCTTCTTGAGTAAATTGTATATAGGGCATGAGACGGTGATCCTCTCTCTTTCTCTTAATATGGATATCCATTTCTCCAGGCATCATTTGTTGAAGAGGCCATTCTGTCCCAGTCGATTGGTCTTGACAAATATCAGTTGACCACATGTGTGAGAATCTATATCAGAACTCTCAATTCAGTTCCATTGGTCAGTATGTCTCTACTTGTGCAAAAGTCACACAGATTTGACCACTGTAGCTTTGTAGTATGCTTTAAATTCAGGTATCATGAACACTTGAAAAGAGGAATAGAAGGAAACTTCCTCAACATGATTAATGATATCTATGAAAAAACCACAGCTAACATTGTAGTCAATGGTGAAATGCTAAAGGCTTTCCCATTAAGATCTTGAATAAGACAAGGATGCCCACTGTTACTGTTCTTATTTAACAGTATGTTAGGTACTTGCTCAAGCACTTAGACAAGAAATAGAAATAAAATTTATCCAAATTTGAAAAGAAAAAGTGAAAATCTCACTATTTGCAGATATCAAGATCTTATATGTAGAAAGTCCTGAAAAATCT
Organism: Cabassous unicinctus; assembly: GCA_029593785.1. Classification (NCBI taxonomy): domain Eukaryota; kingdom Metazoa; phylum Chordata; class Mammalia; order Cingulata; family Chlamyphoridae; genus Cabassous; species Cabassous unicinctus. Next base: position 6,223 of record JAQZBX010071175.1, on the reverse strand, counting down.
ACAACAAACTTTCTAGAGTTCATGAATGAGTTCAGTAAAATAGTAGGATATAAAATTAACATGCAAAAATCAGTAGAACTTCTGTACACTAAAAATGAGCAATCTGAGGAAGAATTAAAAAAATTCCTTTTACAATAACTAAAATATATAGGAATAAACTTAACTAAAAATATAAAGGAATTGTACACAGAAATTTATACAACATTGTTAAGGAAATCAAAGAAAACATGAGTAAATGGAAAAATATTCCATGTTTATGAATCAGAAGACTAAACATCATTAGGATGTCTGTCCTACCCAAATTCATTTACAAATTTAATGCAATGCCAATAAAAATTGCAACACTTTTTTTCACTGAAATGGAAAAAGCTAATTATGAAATATATTTGGAAGGGCAAGGGGCCCTGAATAGCAAAAGCATAGTGACAAAGAAAAACAAAATTTGAAGGAATCATACTACCTGACTTTAAACCGTAATGTTTTTATATGATTTTTTTAATTGGATAAATTGTAGGTTTCCAGAAATGTAATGCAAAAATACAGCATTTTCTAATATACCCCTTATTATTGGCACTTTGTATTACTGTGGTACTTTGTTACAATTGAGGAAAGAATACTAAGAGTATTAATAGGGGGACTTCCGGGAAGATGGCATCAGAGTAAGAAGGTAGGTGTCAAAACTATAACAAAAACAACAGAAGGGCAAAAATGCATCTGAGAGAGCTACTTTGGCTATCTGCAGACCTGGAGAGTGCTGTGCATCACTAGAGGGGAGAGAAACAGAGAGACAAAGAGGCCAAACAAAAACCATAAGCAACTTACACCTGAGTCTGGGAATGGCACATATCCTCCAGCCTCAAATTGAATAGTCTTGGTAAAATCCCTGGTACAGTACAGCAAACTGAGAGGGGAAAAATGGTCCTCATCCTTGGGAGGAAGAGGTATCTGGAGAAGGGCAGAAAGTGGTTTATCTTCAGTGAGTTTGGCCACCTGAGCCCACTTTGAATATATGCTGTAGCCAGCGCAGCAAGTGGAGCTTGCAACTTACCAACCCATGGTAAAGCTGAAGGGAAAATGAGGGTGGAACAGGAACCCATAAAACTCAGAGAGAGAGAAGTGTAAGGGTGAAGGGATATATGGTAGGCACAACAGAGGTATATTGAAAGACTCTAGCCAGGGCTGAAATAGCCCCAGTGAGGGAGAGGAAGGATCAGATTGAGCTGAGACACACATCTGCCCTGGGATTAAGAGGAGCTATGTCACTGAGCAGGCAGCTGGACAGGCTTCTAACAGCCCAGGAGAGAAGAAAATCAGGAGAGACAGACAGCAGTTAGAAACCCATCACACCTTAGGGGATATAGGAGAGACAAATAAACCTTCAGAATCCCATATAATCTGTGAAGTGGGTGTAACTCAGTGGATTGATGTCTGCTGTACAACTACTAGATTCAGGGTTCTATCCTTATTATTGCTTAAGATATGGGATCCAGAGAGTGATTCAATGGGTTGTCAGGCCTCAACCTGGTACCTTGTGATAGGGAATTTATAGATTGAGATTTTCTCTTTTCTTACATTTTTTTGATTGGTTATTTTATATTTCTTAATGTTTTTTACTTTATTTCTTAATTTTTAATTTTAATTTTTATTTTTTTAAATTTTTCATTCTCTAAAACTAGATATATACCTGTGGAGGTTGGGCTACAGGGTGATTGATTGATAAGCACTGGCACCTGAAATTGTTCTTAGTGGCCTAAGGAAGCTTATTTTTCCTGGGCCGTTTTGTTTTATTTGGTATTTTTTCTTTGTTACTTTTTATTTCCTTCTTTTTTCTCCTTAGTTTCTTTATTCCTTTTCTTTATTTCATTTTTCTCTTATCCTTTGCTTTTCTTTAATTCCACCTTTTCTTATTTGTTTTTCATTTTTTTCTTCCCATCTTTCTAGTAATTTATATTATTCTATCTTTTTTAAAATTTTATTTTTCTTCTTTATCATTTTTATTAAAAATTTTTGTATTCTTACACCTCTGTACTTTTTATGATTTTTTGCTCTTATTACTTTTGTTTTTGCCTGGCTTTTTATAGCTCTTTTTTTATCTTCATTTTAAAAATTATTATTATTATTCCTTTTCTCTTCTATCTTTCTTTTCTCTGGTCTTAAAATTTTTTCACGGAAACACAGAAAATGACAAGGACATAGAATAAGTGGAACCAAGTGTCAAAACACAAAACAAAACAAAATAAAAGCATAAAGTAGAAAGAGAAGTGGATCTTGTGAATAAGCCCAAGATAAACAGATGCTTAGACAACAGCAAAACATTACAAGCCTTACTAAGAAACAGGAATTTTGTGGGCATTGGACTTTTTCTGCATGATCTTGCAATTATGGATAAAGAACATTATAATTTTTGCCAAAACCTATAAAAGTTTATGGTGCAAAATGTAATCCATAATGTAAACCATTGACAATGGTTAGTAGCAATGCTTCAATATTTGTTCAATTGTAACAGATGTACCATACTCATGTCAGATGTTATCAATAGGGGAAAATGTGAGAAGAGGAGAGGTGGAATATAGGGGAATCCCCTATATTTTCTATATGACATTTCTGTAACCTAAAGCGTCTTTGAAAATATAACAAAAAAGTAAGACACTGGGGGAACATACAGAGGAATTTGTCACTATACATAAAAATAACATATCTTAGGATGATGAAAGGCACAGAATTTTTTTTTTAAAAACTGTTTATATATATATATTTTTTTTAATTATTATTTTATTTTTATTATTTCTATTCATTTATTTTTGACTTTGATTTTGGGGAGGTTTTGAATTACAGATGTGTCACAACTGTGTTAGGGAAGTCACAATTGTTCAGGGTGTCAGTGATCAGGAGAGGTGTGGGGAGTGGTGCACCTTTATGGAAGATGAATACATTCAAGTGGTTATGGGGTGTTGTCTCAGTGGGTAGAAACACACATATTAACCAAAAGAATATTGAATTTCCATCCATGGTAGTCCTGATACATTCTCTAACAGAGAAGCAAGAAACCCTAGAGTACAAAGGTAGTGCCTAGTGAAGGAGGACAAATCAATATGCCAGACGCTTTACATTTATGGTTGTACTTATGAACCTTGTTCTTGAGAAATTGAAACTTAGCTTAGTATTATATATTGCCTAAGAATTACTTCCTGAATGCCTCCTTGTTGCTCAAATGTGTTCTCTGAGCCAAATTCTGCATATAAACTCACTAACTTCCCCCTAGCTTGGGACATGAATCCCTGGGATAAGCATCACTGGCACTGAGGGATTATTACCAAGTGCCAACTAGCAATGCATTTGGAAAAAGACCTTGACCAAAGGGTATATATTAAATGTAAATGAGTTTTTATGGCTAAATAATTTCATAGTGAGCCTGGAGTCCATTCCAGGGGTTACACTTACATACGTCTAAGGAGGATCTCATTGACTACCACAGTAAACAGTGCCTCAAGCAGGAGTGCTCCTGAGGACTCTAGAAACACCTAGACACTATAGACAGAGCAGAATTTAGCACCCTGTCAGTGGGCCTTACCTTAAAATATATTTCCCCAATATAACAGAGTTAGACTCATTTACAATTTTCCTACACATGACTCTTCTACCCCTTTTATTTGAAACTATATTTACCACTATAATCCTTAATACAGGTATCAGAGACTTAAATCTTCAGTCTTTTTATATGCCTATTGAGCCTTTAATCTCAGCAGTGTTGCAACACCAACTCTCCAGTTCATTGGTCATGCCCAGGTCACCAGAATTTCTGAGGGGGTGGGGAGGAAGAATGGGTATAACCTGGGCCATTTTTTGGGACATTGAAATTGTTCTGAATGACATTACAATGATGGATACAGGCCATTATACATTTTGTCATAACTTGTAGAATTGTGTGGTGAAAAGCAGAAACTATATTGTAAACTACTGCATTGTTAGTAGCAATGCTTCAAAATGTGTCCATCAATTGTAACAAATGTACCACATTTCTGAAAGATATTGTGAATGGGGAAAAGTGTAAGTGAAGAGAAGAGGGTATATGGGAATCTCCCTGTATTTTTGATGTATGATTTATATAATCTAAAGCTTCTTTAAAAATAAAAAATGAAAGTAAAATTAAAAATAAACATTATACTAAATGAAAGAAAGCAGACAGAAAATACTACATATTGTATGATTCCATTTATATAAAATGTAAATATAAATACATTGGCAGAGACAGAAATAGATTAGTGCTTATATAAGGCTGGGAAAGGAATAGAGAGTGAGAGGTGACAGCTGAGGTATGGGATTTTTCTTTATGCAGTAATGAAACTATTTTCAAACTGATTGTGATAATGAATTCTAAATTCCATAAATATGCTAAAAAACCATTGATATTATACTTTGAATGAATTGTATGGTGTGTTGCTATCTCAATAAAACTGCTTTTTAAATATATAAAAAAAAAGAACCATAACCTAAGGAAATATTTACTACATGGGATGATAACAGAAAACTAAAGAAATATTCACCTTGGATGGAAAAAATTGTTATTCAGTGCACAAATCGCTATTTTCTGGACCCACAATAAAAGTCCTCTAGATTATGTGACCTGAATATATGGAAGTAATTTTATAACTCTGCAAATTGTTACTGATAGCAATTCCAAATAATTCTTGTTATTAATCATCTGTTGAAGAACCTGTATTTGCCTCCATTTACAAATTCATTGGAGCCTTTCTTTCCCCTTGTAATTACCTTATTGTATCTCTCCTTTGAAGTAGTTATAACATCTTCTTGGTTCCCTCATTGATCAATGGGTTAAATAAAATTTTTAACATCTAAAAAATATGAACATAGCATCAATGACTACTGTGACAACATCAAGTTGCCTAAAAAAAATCATGAATAAAGTACCAAGAGGACAAAGACATCAAGGAAAACAGGAAGGCAATTGATAAATGTGAAGAGCATATCAATAAAGCCAAAAAAAAACCACAAAAAACTATGAATAGTAAAGTACCAAGAGAAGCAGAAGAAGACAGTAAAAATGAACATACAGAGCTAAGAAGGTCAACAATCTCTAAGTAGGAAAAAAAAGAAAATTTGTAAAAACAAGACATTACAGTACTCATTATATTCAGGGGTCAATGGAAAAACAAAATTACTGCAGACCTTGTCATCAGAAACAGTGCATGAAAATCTATCTTTAAAGAGTTGAGAGGTGAAATCAAACTCCAAACTAGAAGTTATACTTCAAAAAAACATTAAAAATCAAGAAAATAATTTTTAAAGAAAAGCTTTTAGAAATAATAATTGATAAACCTGCATAATGGTTTAATGAAAATCATACCACAGGAAATTGCCACCATTACAAAGGATAAAATGTGTCATAAATAATAAACACATGGGCAATGATACAAGACTTTTCACCTACATTTTAAATTTCTTTGAATGCTAGGTTTCTTGATTTTCATTACCTCTAAAGTTCAGTGATTAATGCCATTTCTCAACACTCATTACAATTAGGAAACCAATAAAAGAGATGAAAAAACTATTTTTTAAACATTGTATAATGGAAAGCACAGAATTCTGTTTCTAAAAGAAGAGGAACAAATGAGGAGAGCCTTGGTTTTCTTCCAACTTACTTCCTAGAAGCATTTCTAGACTGTAGTGCAGATACAATCAAACATATCAGAGTTCAGAAGAACCAAAAACATTAGAAAATTAAACACTAGAACACAAAGAAGTTGCACACTTTTAAACTCCAAAGACACGTTTAAGGGTTCACTTCTATAGTTTGCGGAGTAGTAAAATTTACTCACAAATATAAATCTGAGAGGAGCTTTGATGAGTCTTGTAGAATAATTACAGGAAAGCAAAAAGACCACCAATTCATTGAGCTCACACAAGGATTGGAATAGTTTTATTCCCACTAGACAGAGTGTATACATCTTATAATATATGGGACACTGAGGGCAGAAGCTTTTATTACAGTCTGCAATGATATACACCTCCTATTATTCAAACCCTTGCTAAGTCACTCCCCATAATTGTGAAATAGATTTTAGAGAATATAAGGTGATAGAGATTATTGGTTATCACTTCAATATTAGGTTGTAAAAGACCATAACTTCTGTCTTGAGCCACTCTTTCATTTGTCAGCTCTGATGAAAGCTAGCTTCCATGTTGTGAGCTGCCAAATGTAGAG